>VYZV01042186.1:79837-101024 GCA_013401275.1 Pandion haliaetus
TAACCCCCATTCCCTGTCCCCCTGCACCGGTGGGGTGGGGGGGTAGGTAGAGAATCTGGAAGTGAAGCTGTGCCCAGGAAGAAGGGAGGGGTAGGGGGGGAAGGTGTTTTGAGATTTGGTTTTATTTCTCAGTACCCTACTGTGGTTGATTGGTAATAAATTAAGCTAGTTTTCCCCAAGTTGAGTCTGTTTTACCTGTGACGGTAATTGGTGAGTGATCTCTCCCTGTCCTTATCTGAACCCACAAGCTTTTTGTTATATTTTCTCTCCTCTGCCCAGCTGAGGAGGGGAGTGACAGAGCTGCTTTGGTGGGCACCTGGAGTCCAGCCAGGGTCAGCCCACCACAGATGGTGTAATTAGCACAGTTTTGCCAAAGGAAAGGGGATTTCTCTTTTGGCTTTTGTATTTGTTTTTCATCGTGAACAATAAGAATGCAGTAGCTAAAAATAGTGTTTAAAAGGAACAGGAGCTGGAGCATCCCCTCCAAAGCACTGGAATACTGCAGGGTATGAGCAGCTGCTGCCAGCCTGCTCAAGCTTGGGTTTAAGCTCAGGTGGCAGGAGGCCTTGCTGCTCGTCTTTCCCTGGGGTGGCAGAGCTCCCCCGGGTGGCAGAGCTCCCCAAGACGGTGCCTTGGCCTCGCTGGTCCTGTGTCTGTTTGCGTCAATGTGCTCACTTAAACGGTGGTCAAACACCTGACTGAATTGCTGATTCGTTAGTGTGGTGGGTTGATGCTGGCTGGACTCCAGGTGCCCACCAAAGCTGCTTTGTCACTCCCCTCCTCAGCTGGGCAGGGGAGAGAAAATAAAAAGCTTGTGGGTAGAGATAAAGATGGGGAGAGATCATTCACTGATTACCATCACAGGCAAAACAGACTCAACTTGGGGAGATTAGTTTCATTTATTACCAATCAAATCAGAGTAGGGTAATAAGGAATAAAACCAAATCTTAAAACACCTTCCCCCACCCCTCCCTTCTTCCCAGGCACAATTCCACTCCCCATTTTCACTGCCTTCTCTACCTGCCCCGTCACACACTGGTGCAGGGAGATGGGAAATGGGGGTTAGGGTCAGTTCATCATATGTTGTCTCTGCTGCTCCTTCCTCCTCAGGGGCAGGACTCCTCACACTCTTCCCCAGCTCCTCTGTGGGGTCCTTCCCACGGGAGACAGTCCTCAATGAACTTCACCAACGTGAGTCCTTTCCACAGTTCTTCACAAACTTCCCTGGTGTGGGTCCCTTCCACAGGCTGCAGTCCTTCAGGCACAGACTGCTCTGGCATGGGTCCCCCGCAGGGTCACAAGCCCTGCCTGCAAACCTGCTGCAGCGCAGGCTTCCCACGGGGTCACAGCCTCCTTCGGGCATCCCCCTGCTCTGGTGTGGGGTCCTCCATGGGCTGCAGGTGGATATCTGCTCCACCGTGGACCTCCATGGGCTTCAGGGGGACAGCCTGCCTCACCATGGTTTTCCCCACAGGCTGCAGGGGAATCTCTGCTCCACTGCCTGGAGCACCTCCTCCCCCTCCTTCTTCACTGACCTGGGGGTCTGCAGGGTTGTTTCTCCCATATATTCTCACTCCTCTCTCCGGCTGCCATTTCTGTGGCCACTGCAACTTTTTTTCCCTTCTTAAATCTGTTCTCCCAGAGGTGCCAGCACTGTCGCTGATGAGCTCAGCCTTGGCCAGTGCCGGGTCTGTCTTGGAGCCGGCTGATACCGGCTCTGTGGGACATCGGGGAAACTTGTAGCACCTTATCACAGAAGCCACTGCTGTAGCCCCCCGGCAACCAAAACCTTGCCATGCAAACCCAATGCACTTAAAAATAGTTGCCAGCATTGAGAGACAAGTGTTCAGTATCAACATGAAAAAATACCTTTTTTTTCCCCCCTCTCCTTTTCTTCCCTCTCAAGAGAAACGTAACAGGTTTTAAAGCTCTGAAAACAGAAGCCATGCTATAAATGTGAGTCATTTAAATAGATACACACTCCTTGATGATGTTTTACACGCCCATTTTACCAACAGGTGGCCACAGCAAATGATCAGGAAACTCTTGAACTCAGAAAGCTGTATCTGAGCCACTGTAGCTCTCTTGACTCGGAAAATAAGAGTGCGAGGGTGTGAGCAGAAGGAGTCTGCAGGAGTAGAGGTGCCTTACAGTACCTCTATGGTGAGGTACCTCTATGTCAGGAGTTGATTTTTTTAAACAGTGGCATGTTTTTGAAGATCCTGAGTTTAGTAGGAATATCAAATAGGCTCTTTGTTTTTAAGACCATTGCTGCTGACTTAACCCATGTGAGAAGTTAGTGTTTTAATGCTTGCAATCCTTGGTTTCCTGGCATTTATTCAGTAACAAGGTAATTGAAAACCTGAAGTAAAAATGTGGGCTTGGGGTTTTGTAGTTTGGACAGTATAGAGTCTATCTGCCACCATCTGGATGTGTTGCTGCATCCCTGTGCTGTGTTACTGTAAGAGGAAGCTGCAGTTGCTTTGCTTCAGCTTTTGGCATTGAAGTAGCATTTCTTGAGTTGGCTTTAAGAAACTGCTGTTTATACACTTCTTCATGTATTTTGATTTTACTGGATGCTTGGGTGGTTTATTTTATCTCTGTATTCATGAAAGTTTTGTAAGTTCATTTTATTTAAAGAAGGGGTTTAGCTTGTTTGGTAGATTTTCAGAGATTGATAGAAGTTTGTCTAAAAGTGTTCATAACTGATCACTTACGAGTTACATGCTTCTGTATAACTAGTGTGCTAGAGTTGAGTGAGTGGGGGACAAAATGAGGGCAAAAATTAAATGTAACTTCATTTTTCTTGAAATAATTGGAGATTCTGTGTTGATAGTGCCTCTGTAGGTGTACCGCCAGCCAGAGCTGCAGGACACAGGTAAGACTGAAGTGCTCTTGCCAAAATCTCGAGGCAGCGTGTGATCCCATGGTGGTGGCCTTAGAACAAGGAATTCTGCCATCTCTGTGCTGCAGCTGAAGCTTCTCATTGGCCTTGATAGTTTTCTTCTGTAGTTTCAAAAAGCAGATGCCATGTTTGACACGAAGTCAAGGTGAATGGGGTGGCTCAGGGGGAGAGATGAACTGGCCCTAAGACTTTTGCATTGGTTTTACTGAGTAGCCTTCTTAGACTTAGCATGAACCTGGGTTTTAGTGGGACCTGCTGATGTTGACTTCAGCTGCCACTGCTGGTTTGTGTTCTTTTATAACCAGAGACTGAATTGTCTCACACCAGGCTACTTGCACACAGCCTGGCACTTAAAGCACTTGTGTGTCTGGGCAGCACAGGTGCTGCAGGTTGGCCTGTTGGTAGATCACTGGGCACATCATCAGGAAGCCTTGTTTCTCTCTTCATCTCTGTTAGCTCTCCACTTCCACAGTGTCTGAGCACTTTGCTGTGGTATGTGTGTTGCCAGAGAAGAAGAAACAGGATGAGCTGGAAAAGGTGGAGGGATCTGCCTGGGGTATGGAGGGATCTGCCTGCAGCAGAGAAATGGATGGGACCTTACTGCCCTGCAGCGTCTACTTGTGCCTCAGCTGTGGATTCCCGGGCAACTCTGCTTGACTGGAGAAGCCAAATGGAAAGTGAAGCTTCTTCTCTGCTTCTTCATTTTAGCCAGTGGTGCTAATTATTAACTGTACGGTGCATAACTGGCAAGATGTTGCGGCAGTACCTGCAGGACGGACTCTGTAAGGAGCAGCTGGGGCTGCCCCATGCTGGCCACAGCCGGTTCCAGCTGGCTCCAGTGGCCCCACCACAGGGCACGGCTGAGCCCCACAGCTAGGGGCGGGTGCCTTGGGGAAAGCCTGGGTAAGAAAGGGCAGAAAAAGCTGAGATGAGGGAGCAGTGTCCCTTTTTGTATGTATATGCATAATTAAAATGCCAAAGCACACTGCTTGTCTACTTGACACCATTTCCTTGTGGGTTTAAGTTTGCTAATTCAAGGGAGATACTGCAAAGTGAGGTTAAGGTTAGGCTATTTTATTTTTATGAAGTGTTTTTTTTCATGCTAGCAGTGATTCTTTAATATTAATACCATACACAGAGGTTTTTCCCCATCCTAAGCCTGTCCCATCCTTCTCTGCAACAGAAATTAAAAACAGTATTATGCTACATGCTATTTTTTCATTAATATAATGAGTGTAAGAAGTTTCTCCTTTTTTGTCTTTCTGTTTCAGATTTCTTCTCTCTTTTCAGTGTCATCTACTACTACTACTGTGCAGATTGAATACATGAAAAGGGTGTGTGGAATTACTTTGTAAGCCCAACCCAGATATTTTCAATTGTTCAGACTCTTCCAAGTTTAAAAATAAGCGGTTAGACTTGTTATGTGATGCTGTTTGTATATGTTTAATTTAGTTGTCATTTGCCAAGACTATTGACATGCCATGTATTCAGTGAAAGTTTAAACTTTTAATTCATTATTTATTTTGAGAGAAGAAGCTGTGGTGAAATGAAATTTTCGCTTTTTCTCTTCCTACCCCATCTCTCTGGACCTAATCCTGTGGTCAGGGACATCTGTGATAAAGCATAGCTTGCTTTTAACAGCAGCGTGGTCAGGATAATTGGAATAAGTTTGATGCATTAATAAGTCTTTGGATATTGACAGGGAAACAGGACTGCTTGCAGATAGTATTTTGGCAAATCTCTGTGTGTGCACATGCATGCGTGTATGTGTTTGATTTACTTGGGGTGGACTTTTTGTGTTACTGCTTATGTCAGGCTTGTTAGGAGGCATCTGCTTCCAGGCTTTCATTTGCTGCCTCATACAAAGCACAAAGAATACATGATGTTTGATAGCAAGCAACGCAGGTTTTGACTCTCACAGGCCAGGCAAAAGCTTCAGTGTGCTCTGTTACCATGCTTCTGGACCTAGCAGACCAGCTGCTCTGTCAAAACCAGCACATCCTCTTGTGAGGATTTGGTATTGACAGTATAGCCAACAAATGACTCCATGGTGCATAAATGCCTGCAGTCTCTCTCCCTAGCTCTGAACATGGGCAGTGGTGACACACAGATGGTTATGGATCTCTTATGTCCTCCGTTATTGCATGGTAGTATTTTTGGCATTTAATAGCCTACTCAGTCAGGGTGGGAGAAAAAAAGTTTGGTCTAGCAGTTTCCTGAACACATCCATCTTTCGCTGGGTGATCCCATTCCCTGATGCTGAACTTAGCCTGCTAGGAGGCCTGGGGTGGCTGCAGTCTGGGCTGGAAGCATCCTTGCTTTGCCAGCACCATTTGGTGATGTCCTTCCATAGAGCAACAAGGAGTGATCAGCCTGCCTTGCTTGTGCCTGTGTCAGCAGATGTCTTTTGAAATTTCCTTATTCAAAGTACTGTAGAGGAATATTGTATCAGAAGTTGCATAGAAAATAAAGCAATGCTGCACAGAAGTAGCTAAATCTAAATAGTGAATGCAATTTATATAGTATTTAATCCTACTTCTCATATGTTACCCCCGACTCAGAAGCAGAAACAACGGCATATAGCCTGGTAACATTCTTACTACATCAAATGCATATGCATGGTATCATTTGGATAAGGGGAAAGCAGCATATACATCCTGGATATCCTGTGAAGGTGAGAAGCATGTCTGTGCTCTTCTCAGTTACAGTGTGCAGCAGCCAATGGTGTGGGATGCTTTTGTTTCCCTGAGAGTGCAACAAAACGCTGCACCCTCCCCACACTGGTGTGAGTAGTCCATTCTGATTCAGCAGCACTTATCTGCAAGGGCAGGGGCTGCGTGAGCTTGCAGGAGTAACTCGGACAGCATCACTGTCATTTCTTCAGGGCTAGGATCAGGTTTAGCACACAAGGTTCAACGGTGGGTGGTGGCCTATGGGAAGAAGCCTGGTGGTCCTGGTGCCTGTGTTAGTAAAAATTCCTCCCAAGTCATCCGCCCCACTCTGGTTTTTATTACTCTCTGCTTTTTCATTGGGTTCAGCATTCATTCAGCTGATGAATGGTCCATGGGGCTAAGGCTGGTTGCTGCTTTCCTTCCTGCTCCAGGACTGGGTTAGTGACTCATTGTGGGCAGATGCGCATGGGATCATGCAGGTGAACTCCAGCACATCTGAGTTAAGCAGGTAGCCTGCAGAGGAGGAGGGGGCTTTTTTTGGTGCTGGTGAGAAGCAAAAAACCAAAATTTAGGTTTGAGTGATGAAAGCTACCAATGCTTTTGTTTAGTTCTGTCAATGTATGAGCCACACAACAGTACTGTTTTGGGATATGTCATGAGCCTGTGATAGCCCACTGAGTCTAAGATTTCACATGGTCTGTTGCAGGAGGATAAAGAGGGCTGTCAAAATCTTGAAATACAGCTCTTGTAATGACATGGCTTTTAACTAACCTGACCTTTTGAGTAGTCTACCTTTTGAAGGTAGAATTTTGTAGAAAAAAGTATGTTTTATTTAGATAAGCCAATAATACTTCTTTTGCTGCAATTTGTTCTATAAAAGGAGGTGTGAGAGAGGGAAAAAGCTTGTATGCATGCCTTTGCTATGGCCTATATGTCAAGCATGGCACTCAAACAACGTTATAAACAAGGTCTTATACTGGAGCTTACTACTTTTGCTTCGGGAAGTGGGGAAAAATATGCATGCATGCTTTTTTGGTTTAGTTCCAAAATAAAAGGCAGCAAATTTTCTGGAGGAGCTGTCAGAAATACTGGAACTCTGTATTGTTTGTTGAGGGGCCAGCTCTGACTTTCAGAAACTTGAAATGCTCTCTTCAAATCTTTCAGCTCCCTTTCCACCATCTGTGCTTCTCTATTCAGTGTGGAAAACTGTTACTCAGCTAGGAAAGCAAGTCCCTTTCACTTTTCTTTGGATAGATTTCATTCTGTGTTTCTCCTGCCTTGCTGCTTCGCCTGGGTGCAGTTTGTGTTGGGCTCCACAGAAGAGAAGTATTTGTGTGAACCTTGCTCTGCGAGCTGCATCCAGGATTTTCCTGGGTGGGAAAGTTTGATGAACATCAGAGGATACTACATTTGCTAGCAGTTGAGTGTCCTCATCTCTCTTTGGGAAGAACAGTGCCAGCATGTGTCAAGTGAGCAACTGTTAGGCCCTAGCTCAGGGAGTGCTTTCTGTATGCTGGTAATTTCACCAATTATCACTATGCCACTGACCTTCCTATTTCAGAGGAGGTGACCAACGATGTTGTGGTGTGGCAGTTCTGACTTCATGTTGCGTCCTCAGATTTCCTTGACCCCTCTGGCTGATTTTAGAATCGGAAATGATACAAAGTCAGGGTGATAATGCATGAAGATAGGCTTGCTTCCTTTTTTAATTGATTTTTTAATCTCTGTTTTTGTTTAATACATTAGTTATATTTGATACTTTCAGTTTTCAATAAGATGTAGTAAGAACATAAGAGAACTGTGCCTTTGCAGATCTAGAAAGCAGCTGGTCGGATGCCCAGGGCAGTACCATGCTGTTGCTGTCAGCATCCCAAAGCTTCTCTAGGTGTGATGCTGCTGGTGCTTGCTTTTGCCCTGGTGCTTGAGAGTTGTGTTCAAGCTGGGTGAGGCAGCAAACAGAGCTGTCAACACAGAGATCAAACTGAGCTCTGCTGAGGTTCTGCCAGGCTGAAAACTTAAGCTTTCTGCAAGGTCAGTGGCAAAACTCCCATTGACTTCACCAAGTCCAGGATTTCTTTGTTTTGGTTTTTATCGGTTGTGAGGAGGAAACTCTGTAGTTGATCCCTTTCCTCTTCTGTTTTCACTCAGTGTTCCCAGGTGGCAGCTTTCAGATGGGATAGACACCCTTGTTTCAGCATAGTCTGCCAACAGTTTGTGTAGCCAGGCAATGCCAGATTTTAATGTGATTTTCATATAAGACGAAGTTTATTTGGTTATGTTCTTTGCCTGTATTTTCTTGAAAAATTTTTATTTTTCAGCCATTGGTTTGATTTCAGTTTAATTGACAGAAGGCTAGATAAGCCTAATATAATAGCTTTTTATAAGTCTTTGGAAAGTTGGTGGCTGGTAGAGGAGAGGCCTTGTAACCATCCCACTCAAAGGATAACTCCACTATAAGGTCCAGAGCTGAAGACAGTGATTAAGTGCTCCAGAATGGAGAAAACCTTCAGTGAGGCTTTTTTTGATATCAAAATCAGTCCTGACAAGACAAGGAAGCTGAAGGAAATCAGACACCATTAATGTTGCTGTTTCTTTGCTTTTGACAAGGAGACAGAAATCTTTCCTCTTGGTTAAGACTAAATTATCCTGTCAGCTCTAAATTACCATGTTTTTTGGTGCTTGCATTTGAGGTATGTGTGCCTTTTGCCATTTCTAGCGTAACTACGGCAATTCATGTTATAAGGTAGTCTAATGTGCCCTGCTTCTTGTGTGGGTTTTGTAGGCTCTGCTGAGTTTGCAGCTAGCTCAGGCATGTCTACGCAACCTTGCTGTCACTGCTGTGATGCCCCATCAGTACTTAACAGAGCAGCCTCAAGCATGTTTGCATTGGCTTATCTCCGAGTAGCATTTAGAGCTCCTAAGTGGCAGATACCTTTGCTGTTTTAGTCATGTTTTCTCATTTATAACATGTAACGCCATTCCCATGGCTTCCAGTCTGCTGACAGGGGGCTGATGCAAGGTCTCGGTTACTGTGAAGTCCGTAATGGCCCAGGCTCTTGTCTGTCTCCTGTGTCTGGAGCCAGTGCCACACATCAGTAAAATGCCCAGAATAATCATCCCTGACTTGAAAGTGTGTGATAAAGAAGGAGGGTGTTAGGCAGCTTCCTGTCTCCTTTGATATTGCCTGGGTGTGTTGACATGCCTGATTTATCAAGATTTTCTTCATAGTGTTCTCTAGTTTGCACTGCATGAGGCTGTTAAGTGCTCAGTTGATACCACATCCTTTTTTGTTTTGCAAGATTTAAAATCCGTTAAGTACCACATGTGCCTACAGGATACATTAAACAATTTTAAATGGAAACTAACTAAACAACCATTTTTTGCTGACATTTAAAAATCATTAAAACATTTTTGCTCCTACTTCATAAATCAAGATCAAACTTCAGAGTCCTACTAATCAGCTGATTGGTGTTGTAAGTGTATTTTTCTGTGTTAACATTTTCAGTTTTCTTTTTCATCAGACTCTCTGGTTTTGTATTAATGTAGGTCTCTTAACTCCAATGTAGAGCTGGAGTAGGGTTTATTAGTTTACAATTAAGTTTATGATTTGCTTTTAATAAACCAAAATACTCAAATTTCAGTTTAAACTAAGAAGTATTTGATTCCTGTGTCTTTTAGAAAGAACAGAGTATCTTAAAAGGGAAAGCAAAATATATGTGGTTCTCATAAGGAATTTTATTAAGCAAATCAGCGCCAAGAAAATACATAGAAAATCATCTGAAGCAGTGGGATTTCCTGATAAAAGCACCTGTGGCATCCCATAAATAGGGGGTCGTATTTATGAGAACAGTTAAGACCGTTGTGTTGAAGTTGGATATTTCTTTATCTCATTGGCACTGCATATTTGCTTCATTAACCTTTTTTAATATACTTAAGTACATAATTTCTTACTGTGCGATAGGGTATGAATTAAGACTGAATTATAAATGCTAATTAAGAAGATGATTAAGAAAATAAGGAATGTCCTGGCATCTCTGATTCTATTTTTCTGCAAGTGAGTGTAACCTGTATCTCACAAAAATACATTGTTAGATCTTTTAGGGGATTTTTTTTCTAGCTCTAAAGAGAAGCTTTTCAGCCCTGTAGCTCTGGTGCTGGCTTCTTCTGTGACGTAGTTTTCTACAGAGTTAGGATTTACAGAATAACTGTAGATGAAAAAAGAGGGTAGATTCATGTCTTCGGTGTTCTAGACTGGGCAATCCAAAGTACGTAAATTGCATCTCCCTGCTTATCTTCCAGGGTGTCAGCACCTCTCTCTGGACTTCGGAATACATAGGAACAGTGGGTATTGGGCTTGGATGCAGCCTTCCGCTCCCTGCCCCAAGAAATCTGTTGCAAGGTCAGCCATGACAAGATCACGAGTGCTTCTCCAAGGGCAAGTAAACTTGAGAGGAAGCCCAGAGACCTTCCCCCTTTTAGGAGAGCTCAGTGCTGCTGGAAGATAAATGGTTTCATGTAGGCCTGCCTGCCATGCTTTGTGTCTCTCCTGCCTGGGACCATCTAGCTGAAGAGATTTAACTCTAGGTTTCAGAAGAAGCACAGGTACCTTCTGGCCTGCAGCCTGTAGAGACAGAGAGTTAGTTGCTATTGATTAATTTAATTTTCACCTAGAAATACGTATCTCTAATGTTTTGGGAAGCCCTTTTGGATCTAAAGGGTGCTCTGGAGCTGAGCGAAGATGCATCTTCACGCTGGTCCACACCCTATAACTTTTTGGCTGTGCCCTCTTTGGTACATTACGGTGTGTAGGTTTTCTGAAGTAACTGTGATCTTGCTACCTTTCGTAGACACATGAATTAAAACCTTTGTCATGGACGTAGGTGGAATAACATAGGTTTAATTCTGCAAATTTTCCCTCAACTGCCATTGCCTGCCTATTTTTGTGAGATCTGTTTGTACAAGGGTCAACGGGTGAAATTAACTTCAGTAGCATATTCCTTTAAATGAGAAATTATGATCTATCTGTCAGCTCATAGTTACATGTGTTAATGTTTGCCATAGGGGTACTTATTTAAGCAGATAATCATTCTAAACACAATTCTTCGCCATCTGCACGTCAGATGGACACTGTTTTAAGGCTGTAGGAATATTACTTTATAGTAATGTCAGCAGTTTTCCACTGAAGTGCCCACTAGCTTGTAAGCATATTACAAAACTAGGAATTACCCAGCACAGTAAATCACATCACAGTTTCACTGGCTATATATGTTGTTTTTCTCTGATTCTTTCAAATGTATTCCATCTTCGGTGTCCCTTGTAAATAGACAATAAAAAAAGCACTTTGCTGCAGTAGGGCCCTAATCTACAGAGTCTTCAAGCCTCTGGAGAGTGATTCTCAGTAGATGGTAGTGAGGTTAGAAAGTCTGTGGGCACAAAACCAGAGCACAGTCTGGGATACATTTTTTCAGTAATACAGTTCAAATGCACCTTGAAGTTGCATCCTGATTAACAGTGCAAGTCACCACAGGAGAGTTTATAAATCAGTATTGCTAAGCAATAAACTTTTATATTTATTTAAATAGCCATATTGAAAGTGATTCTTGGTAAGAGATGAGGAAAGGACAACAACACTGAAATCTGAACAGCACCTGTAACTTCAGGGGACATACCATACAGTGTGAGTATTTCTGAGCTAGCCTCAGGCTTGCGTAATCATGTCTTTAGTCATTGACCCCTCTAGAAACAAATTATCTTCTTATTGCTTTCATGGTTTGCTATTAATAAACATGATGAAGACTAATGTAATTATTGGGTATTAATAAAACCTATTCCAACTAATAAGTTATCTTTCCAGACCTAAGAGTGTTACTAGAGAGCTAAGCATGGAGTTGTGGCACTAGGCGCACAGGTAAGAGCTGTAGCATCCTCACAAAACCACAGCTGACAGGTAGTGGAGTGAGTGCATCTGAAGGATGTGTGTTTGTGCACAACGTGCAGAGGACGCAGTGCCAGTAGTGATTCCAGCCTGCTTAGAAATACTTTTGGCTTTGTTTTCATATCAGTGTTTCTCCACAGGTGAGCATGGTTAGTAAGAATAGTTAGCCAACATGAACCTGACTAAAACTTCATGGATAATGCTGAGAAATCTCTCTAGTTGTCTCACCAATTAATGATATTTTAACTTTGTGGGTTTGCAGTTCAGCCACAGGATTTGCCATCTGCACGGCCCTCAGTGTGCAGTGGCTGTCTGCATGGTTGTAGCCTCCGGTCTGCTAACTGAGCATCCTTGAAACAGCTCAGTGAAGATTTGAGAGCACTGAAAACAGAACAGAGTGCCCTTGCAGCAGGGCTTGGGTGTTTTACAGTATAAGCGGCAGAATACTGGATGTCTTCCTAAGTACATTTGGGATGTTAGGTTTGGGTTTTTTTGCTAACCAGTGCCGTTGTGCTTAAGCATTAGTAAGATAAAAATAGCATCATTCTTTTTTCCTGTTTAAGCATACCATGCTTAAGCATAGTCACAGGTGAAGGAATTGAATAACATTTCAGATGAGCATGGGCAATGTGCTATTATCCTTAGTGTTTTCCATTATTACTATTATTTCTTGGAATGGAATTAGATGAATAGCTCAGTACTTGATAAGTGGGGGAAGAACAATGTGAGTGTGTGGATGACAGAGGAAGAAGTAAAAAATACTTGTGGGAATAGGATTGGATGGCTAGTCGCTGAATGCTTTGCACTAATGCAGTGCTGGTTCCCCTGCAAGTCACTTTAACAGCCGTTGCTTGGCAATCTTCTTATTTTGGTCAGTGTGAAACTGGCAGGTAGTTTTAGCTCAGATGCTGGTGGCTAAACTTATTTGCATCCTAAAGCCTAAATGTTTGTTGCCTTTATCCATGGTTTGGTTCATCTGAGTCTTCTCCTCTAGCAGATGTCACTGTGAAAAGAGCAAGGTTTCACCATCCCTAGCTAGTGTGCTAATTTTCTACTTCAGCTTTTCTAGACCAAATTTTTTTGAAGGTGAGGCTTGTTATCCAACCTCCAGTATGAATTGTTAGTGGGGTTTTGTTTTGATTACATCTCCCAAGCTAAAGAGTTAAAACTATTGGTGTACCTCTGACTCAGAGATGCAGTAGTACCACAGTTTAGATCGCAGTTTAACATTCAAAAATAGAGTAACTCATCTAAGCTTTCTTGCCTTTAATGACAAAAGATTTCTGTTTTTCGTTAGCATGTGCTGCAACAGATGAGGCAAATAATTACATTATGTTAGCTGCTCTCCAATTTCATTCCTCTTTACTGATGTGCAACCTGATGGAGTTGCACATGATGGCACCAGCTCGTAGTGTGGTCTTTGCCACACACTGAACGTGTGGGTGTATCTCTAAAGTCCTGTGATTCAGCTATCAGGCCAGACCTTGCAGGGCTTATTCAGGCAGTGTTTTCATTAACTGCAGTGGGCATCTACCCAAATCCTGGGATTTGGCTGCTTTTTAAAATATTTTCTCTAGGGCTTGTGTTGTATTTTGGTTTAGGAACTGACACAGGTAGATTTGCTAGGCTCTGTAGCGTGACTGTGCTTAATAGGTGTAAAAACATTTGTAGGCTGCAGTGTTATTCCTTGATCAGTTAAAGCCCACCCCACATACAGGTCCGTCCTTGCTTTCACTCTTAGAGAGGGCTATCTCAAGTGGGGTGAATTGCATGGCCCAGATACTACAGGAAATCAAGTTAGTGTGCTCATGGCTTCTTCTGGCCCTAAACAAATGACTGTATCATGAAACTGATATGTGAACTGCTTTGTATTGGATCTTGAGGGAACGCCTCAGTGACTGGAAGGAGGATTAGGCTTTTATTGGAAGATAATGCACTCTTAATTGAAAGTGTGGGTGATGTATAAAAAAAGTGTATTTGAGGATACCAGCCACAGGCTAACAAATCATTTGGCATTCCTGCCAGAGGATGAGCTCTCGATAGTTCAGGCTACGTAGTGTCAGTGCAGGAATCTGAGTCCTGGCCAGATGGAAGGCAGTGTTCCCTTGGCTGGCAGCCGTGAAGTGCTTCACATTGGTCCCAGCCGTGTGTTGGGATGCATCTGAGCCTCTCATGAAATGGGTCAGATCTGGGGAGATGTCCCTGGTAGCAAATTTTACAACAATGAGCTTATTCACTTGTACGTTTGAGACCAGGAAACTGCAGCATGATGGTTTTTAATGATTGATTGGTTAAATTTGTGAAAGGTTTGCAATTAGAGATACAACATTAGGAACTACTTGTATTAGACTGCATCATCTCACTGTGACATTTTTTATTTTTCTTTAATTTCACCCTTGGGCAAGCATGGTCATGTACTTCCATCCCTGCTTCCTCTTCTACAAATGCTTTCATTCAGTTTGCTTCTGGTCTTTTTTTTTTTTTTTTCCTTCTGGCATTAGAACTTTATTTTTAAAATACATAAAGCTGTAGGGTTTCTCATCAGTAGAATCAAGTAAAAGATCAAAAATATAATTAAATAACTTTCATTTCTTTGCCAAAAACAAATTATTTTTTCTTGTCTATTTTGGGTGACTTTATCACACCCTCAAGGGAATCATTTTCATCATGTCTGTCAGTGTGATCTTGCCTTAGAAAAGGAATGATCTTTTCAAAGTAGTATGAAATTCAAATAAATGTTTGAAAAGAGAAAAGTGTAAAATAATTATATACCATCATATCCAGGGAATTCAGAGTAAAGACTGTTTTTTTTTTTTTTTAAATAATCTTATTTAAAAAAATAAAGTAACGTAGGGAATGCTAATTGTTCCCTGAGCCATATCAATATGGGAGTAATCTGGTTCATTAGATCTTGATGTCTGCTGAAGGTTTCAGCTGTTTAGAAAGTGTAATATTTTTGTAGTATTATAAATGTTATGAAATGTTGTAAAATGATACTGGAAACAAGTTAGTATGAGAGTCATCTATTTTAGAGCTGTAATTTATTTACTATGTATGAGACATATCAAGGCATAACTTAACCAGTGTTACACTGATTCATTACAAGTATGTGCATTTTACCTGTAATAGATTAAGTAAACTTTGGAATGTTCTTTGATTTTTTTTTTTTTTTTTTTTTTTTAATTCTCCACTTCCACCCCCCCCAAATAAAGAGCAAACCAAAACCTCACTTTAGTTGGTTAATTTAAGTGTTATAGATGGCAAAGTGGAATGGAGCTCTGGTTTACGATGTAGGGCTGTCTGGATGAACTCCTTCCTCTTTAGTAGTTATGGACATCATCATGCTTTCCTGGTTTCTGCTCTCCATCTCTGTGGGATTTGTTTAACTTTTGGTTTCCATTTTCAAAATTCTTGAGGTGGCTTTATGTTGATGCTAATCTGTTTGTATTTCTTTTACATTTGTGTTGCGTTACAATTTTTCTGAGCTGCTGCACCTAGAAGCTAAAAGGATTTTACTTATGAAGAAGGAACTTGGCATACTGTGAATTCTGATATAGTGGGTGTCATTCCCAGCCTGTGATCTGGGTTTTCTTTGCTTTGCCATGAACAATGAAGAGTGAAAAAGAAATGTTCTCTGAAGAATATCTGCTTCTCAGGCTAGATCATTAGGCAGGAGCGACTTCTACTGTGCTGTCTATGTCTTGATGGTTTGGAGTACAAGGTGTGCCTCAGGGCTGGGTTTCTAGCTTTGCTGTGCAAGTTGCCAGAGAGTGAGTGAGTGTGCTCATCTGCTTGTTTTTTTCTCAAACAGCACTGTGCATAGATTTCCCCTCAGAGGACTGTAGGAGTGCAATCACCTGAAAGTCAAGAACATTTACTTCAGTGTTTCCTGTTTTCCACCCAAGGGACACTGTGTTTGTGTACTGCACTCATCACTGAGCACTCATGTTGATTTTTTCCTTCTAATTATGAGATGGGGTGTACATGAATGTCATGGAGAAAGCCAGTGTAACTGTTCGAGCCTTGTGCAATGACAAGATTGCAAACTGACTTGTCTGGATTGGAGGTTCTGTGCTAGTTGTTCACTATATAAAAAATGAATGTTGCCCATAATTCTGCTATATTGAGGTTTGGTTTTTTGGTTTTGTTTGGTTTGGGGGGGTTGTTGTTGTTTTTGTTTGGTTGTTTTTTTTGTCTAAAGTGGATGGTTAGAGAGATAATTGGCATAGCACCAGATTCTACAAACTGCTGTAGTATGGAGCTCTTGCCAAACTCCTGGGGACATCCATGGGATGAAGTCTGCCCTGTACTTGTTAAGTTGCCTTTGCCTTACAGGTGAGAGAGGATTCCAGATTTTTTTGAGCATGGTGGAAATGTGTAGGATCATGGATTTTTTTTTTTGTGGAGGTGAGTGTGTGAGACCTTATCTGAAGAAAGAAAATCTCTGCATAGCATTGCTGTGAGGTTGGAAGTCCTAGGACCACTTCTGTTTGAAGTAGAGATGATGAGAGATCATGTTTTTTCAGCATGGAATTGTAAAGTCCAGGTTGCATCCTACTGCTTGGTAGTTACATATTAATAAAGTGTAGGTCCAAAGGGCTTGTGTTACCTTGTCTTGACGTTCTTAATCTAGTGAAACTTTTCTTCATTTCTGTTGCATTTCTTCTATGTGCTGTACTACAGAAATACTGGTCTTGCTGGTCAGTTGGCTTGTTGTTTTTAGTTTTCCATTTTGAGAAGCCTGATGCTGTTACCAAGAACAGTGCTGGTAGGTTATTTATGTATTCTGCCTAATTATTTCATGGCTATATGCATTTCTTCAGCCTACAGTAAAATGAGATGAACTATTTCAAGTCTTGGTAAAAGGTACTGTACATTTGTGTATTAGAATCAGCTACTTGTTTTTACTCTGTCTTCTTATCAAGGGCTGGATTGAAGCATTCATGTATCTGTGAGTGAATCATAGGTTTGAAGTGTTCCTGCTTGTAACTTCATCTGCAGACTAATACCAGGTAGGGGAGCTTACCAAGTATTTCAGTATTGAGCACAGTGAAAGTTGTTTGTGGAGAAAAAAATTGCTGTTGAGCTAAATTGAGTTTGAATTTAGCTCACACTGAAGAATGGTATGCAACTTCTTTATAGTATGTTATGTTTATAGTGTGGAAAGTACCCATGGTTAAAACAGGGTTTAAATCCTACACTTCCTCTGTGTGTTATTTTAGTGGGGGAACAAAAAGGCTTTTATTATGGAGTGCTTTTGTATTGTCCTTTATAACCATCGTAGCTCTGACAGAGGAAGCTGAATTCTTTTTCTGATTCGCATTCAATAGTATTAACAGGCTTCTCGGCACCTTCTGACTGCAGTTGCTGGAGCCCGTCAGAAAGCAGCTGCTTGTGCAGATCCAAGGTAGAGCTAAAGCTGTGCATTTCAGTCTGCGGTTCATGGAGCTACTTTCTACTAGTGAGATGTTTCAGAAAGTTGTCTAGGAAATGCACATCTGTGCCATGTATCACTCCACAAATGTGAACTTTAAAGGGATCTGCTTCCACTGAAATGGTTTGAGATCTTGTCATTTGGAAAAAGTTGAAAACTAGGCATTTAAAGCAGTCGCAGTGTTTCAAGAGAATATGTAGTCGCTATTGTGGAAAAGTTCATATGAGGTCACCTGAACTGTTGCTAGGTTAGAGAGACTGTAGTGGGAATGTTTTCCCTTTTCCTTTCTCGGATGTCTCTGCAGGAAACAGACCTGCACTGTCCTTTCTGCACAAAAGAGGAGGAAGATTGTAGTGTCTAAAGAGCCCTGACTGTCTTAATGCCAAAAAGAACATGCCTTGTTACGTGTTTCATGGAGGTAAAGTGATCATCCCTGGTCAATGTGTAGCTGATGCTTTTGGTGGTATGATGCCTGCCTGATTTCCTGACACACACACCCTGCCCTGTCCCCAAGCAGTGGTGTACAAGGTCTCTAACTGCAGAATTGGCTGTAAAGAGTACTTACAAAGCGGCCAAATAAAAATCGCGCTCCCGTTCAGAGCTATAAATTGGAATTAAGGTGTCTGACCTTGCTTGTCTGTTCCTTCAGAAAACCAGATGCAGCTTTATGGTATTGCTAGGGAACAAACACATGTGTAGCATACTCCCAATTTATTTCCAGCTCCTTCATCAGCTTCAAAACTCAGTCATTCTTCACTTCTCCCCTGAAGTTTCAAGTCTCTTCAGTTTCAGCTGGTTTCAGTTTCATGTTTATTTCATTACCATTGCTTTATTTTCTCTTTCTCTGTTCACTCTGAGATCTGGAATTTACAAGTCCAGGTAAATCATAAGGAAACCCCCCCTATTTTTGCCAGTCTCAGGACACTTGCCTGCTTCTTTTCTTCCCACCCCCTTTGGTACTTTGTCAGGAGCTGTGTATTGGAATTGTCCCCCGCATTATAGGACAAGCTTTAAAAACAAAAAAGAAAAGCTTGTTTAAAAGAAAAAAATTGATGTCAATCTCTGTAGCTACTTGTATTGATGCAGTTGATGTTATGGAGGGAAGAATTACATCATTTGTAAATTGATCTGAAGTCCTCAAATGTTGCACTGTGTGATTGTAAAGCTACTTTGGCATGATCTGGATTTATGCGAAACTCCCATGTCTCTCACCACCTGCTTACAGATAACAACTGTAGCCAAATGTAAAGGGATCTGAGCAGAAGATTAATCCCAATTTCTCTTTTCTTCTTTTATAGACATGCAAATAAATTAAGAGTTTGGTTCACGGGCATACAGAAAGTAAAGGTAGTTTAACGTAAACAAAGCAGTGAACTTCTCACCATCACCTCCATGGGGAGGAGCGGAGGAGCTGCAAGTTAGTGGCTGGTGACTGCATGACTCATTGGGTGTATATATGATAAAAAGTGAATGTTCAGGGAAAATTTCCCATGGAAGAGAAATTGCTATATGCTAGTAAATATGGCAGTAGCTCTCCCTGCATATTTGTAGAGAATGCTATTTGTTATGCACACAGGAAATGAAAGGAATTGCCTGCATTACCACTAATTTTACAGCGTCCTGCTGAGGCCTTATCGAAACGTGCATTTTCAGGACAGTGTAGTGATTTTTTTGCAAGTTGAGACATGTCATAGAAGTTGTTGGTCAAATGCAAATACTGATTAAAAAGTGTAGAGGGTTTGGATTGTTTCTGAACTCTTTTTTTTTGGTGATGTGATGTAGCTCTCACATTTTTCTCTGCCAGCATCTTACAATGGTAATCCAAACTGTTTAGTCTTCGTATCTGTGAGAATAGAGATTGTCTCTAATTAAAGAAGAGTTTGGTTTGGTATTAATCCTGTTCACCTGTTCGGTTTTTAGGTTTGGTTTTTTTTCCCTGAACACAGTTTTGCCCTTGGCTGATTCAACCAGTAAGCTTTGCAGGCTTTTAAGGGTTAGAGTGCTTTTTCTGTACTCTTCTTTTCTGGACTTCTGTTTATGTTTTTTGCAGGGTGAAAATGATGTGCAGAATCGTAATCTCTTCCTGCACCCTGAAAAGAGGCAGATTAAAAAATGCAGGCAGTAAGCCTGGGTAATAATTTCTCAGTAAATATTTTACTGCTTTTTCCATCTGTTACACTAAAATCTGACTTAAACTAGACATAAATCTAGTCAGAAGAGGTCACTGGAATATTAATCATCAGAATTAATCCTCTTAGACATGTGCTTGGTATGAGGCCAGCTATTCAGACGTTTAACAGCGCACATATGTTGCTTATCTGTCTGGCACCTTGCCAATGAAGTAAACTTTGAGTCTGTGGTGGTTTTATATCTGTAAAGTACACTGCTTGTTTGGTGCAAGTTGATGCAGTTTTTCTGTATGTCACACATGACATGGAGCCTGCTACTGAAGAATGAGTTCTCTTCAGGGTGTTTTCAAAGAGCTACAGTCTCTTAGCGTTGCATGGTAAGAAGTGATATCATTCATGGTTGACCTTTTCATGGTGCTTCCCTATGAAGTATGATGAGCCAAATTTAATACTACTTACTCAGAGCAGAGGAAGAGACAACATTTCAAGCAGAGTAGTACTGTGGGACCCAAATACAGCTGAATGAAACCTCACCCTGCCTCCACTCCTGCCGTTCTGACTTGGAGGAAACATTCCTTTATGTAAATACAACTCTTTCTTGAGTCAGGTCTGGACTGGACCCAGCATTTCTGTTTCTCTCTTCGTATGAGCATGCTTCATACTTGACAGAATAATGATTATTTCATATCCTAATTATGGAACTGATTCATCCCCTGGGGCATGGAAAGCAAACAGTAGGAGTGAGTGCATCATTAAAAAATTAGCGTATTTTTAGAGAGGAGGTAAAAATAAAATGCAACTCCATTGAAAAGTTTCATGATAAAGAAAAGCAGCTTGCATTAGAGGAACTTTTTAAAACAGTCTGAGATTATGGCTGAAAGAAACAGATTTTCCTATTAACATATTTATACTTTGGTCGCAAGAAATTACTAATTTCCTCCTTGCCTTTATTTTTCAAGGAGAAGAATGAAAGCTCGTGCTCCTCCTCCACCAAATCAACCTTCTCCAGCAAGTAGAATTCCCAGTGAGTGTAAGTCACCTGCAGAGACAGCTGTAATTTCTGATCAGAACCTTGTGAGCATGAAGGAGAACATGATAAACAGATCGGTGGACTTCACAGTCATTTTACCCAGCGGGGTGGAGCAGAAGAGCACAGTACAAGGAAGGTAAGGCTTTGATTAGCTCCCACTTTTTGGAGCCCTCCGTTCCCAGGGGGATACTTGCTATTATTAATGTCTCCCTTTCTGAGTTGATGGGGTTTCTCTGCCATGCTTCGCTCTGTGTTTTAGGCAGCTGTTGTACCAGGGAGTGCTGAGAGCCATGTATAAAGGCACCCTCTCTGCTGGGGCAGGAAGTATTTAACAGCTATTGTGTCACTGTTTTCTTCATGGATCATCCTCAGCATGCGTACGGATCTGTCTCTTCCATGTAGTGCTACTGGGCTAGTGTTAAGTTGTATCACATCTCATAATACAGAAGGGCTTTGGTGCAGTGGAAATAGGTGCTGCTGGCGAACAGTAGTCCTGACAGTACGTCTGTCTGGAGTCATGCCTAGAAGTAAGCTCAGAAGATAAATGATTCATCACATTCAGAGATCCTGCTTTCACAAATACATTGCGATTGTGTAGACAGCAAAGCATCTGCTGGTATTTAAGAAGCCTTTTCTCTATATAAAAGTGTATTGGTTTTTTCCACAGGAAGAGGGAGAGGTTCTCCTTGTCACTGGGTACAATTAAGGGCAAATTGTATGGGAAAGGCAGTTTTGAGATAATTTGCTTCACCATGGGAGTTCTTCCTTCTCCTCATCCTCTCTGTGAGAACTGTTTTGAAAGAGGGGGACAACTACTTTTAAGAAAGAATTTGGAAGAGTTTTAAAAATATCTTCAATACTGTGAAGAAACTGTAGCAAACAATGGTGTGGTCAGCAGCCGTCAAGAAACTGTAGAAAGTGATAATACCAGATAAGGTGGATATGTAGAGATGCCTGTTCATAAATCAGGGTGTGTGCTTGTTTTACATTTGGAGTTTGCAATAGTGTTGTGGTTTCGATT
The DNA here is from genome assembly GCA_013401275.1 of Pandion haliaetus. Classification (NCBI taxonomy): domain Eukaryota; kingdom Metazoa; phylum Chordata; class Aves; order Accipitriformes; family Pandionidae; genus Pandion; species Pandion haliaetus. Next base: position 100,964 of record VYZV01042186.1, read on the forward strand.
TCAGCCCAGCCGGTAACAAAGCACCACACAGCCTCTCGCTCACTCCCCCCCCCCGCCCCTG
>VYZV01042189.1:6631-17546 GCA_013401275.1 Pandion haliaetus
GGGGGGGAATGGCAGGGGTGAGGGTCTGTCACGTCAGTGGTCGGGTGGGTATATATGTGTTTGTTTCCCTCAATGCCTACAGGGGAAAATCTACCACAGAATTTTTTTCTAAATTGTTGTTCTCTCCTCCTTCAAATCTCTTCCTTCACCCCCAAATTCTGACATATTTTGGCCGAAAATATTTCCCAGACTGTATTTGGAAGTGCTGCTACATTACTTAATAGGATTTTTAGTTCAAGTGCCTCATTAGTTTGACACAAACATTTCCCTGGACATGTCACTTCTCCCACACTGCATGTTGCTCGCCAGGAGGACATGGTGATCCTGGGACACTTCTGACTCAAAGTTTTCAACTTTTTTGATTTCCAGTAGCAATCTGCATTTTTCAGTGGAAAACAGATATTTTCCACATATTTCTTTTGGTCAAAAGTTCAGGGTTTTTGTCAAAATGTATTTTCTGGCAGAATTTTTTCAACCACTTCCATGTGGGAAGCTGAAGCCAAGTACTGTGGGAAGGGAAAAGAGCAGCTTTAGCCTTGGCTAAGTTTTTGCAATTGCAGCGTTATCCCAGACAGGAGGGGCTGGAATTAGTGGGTGTATGTCAGGAGAAAAAGGGAGGGAAAAACCAACAATTTGCAGTGTAAAGTTCTATAACTAAGTATCTTGACAATAACGCCAAAAAATAACATCTGTAGTGAGAACAGTGTGTAACTTACTGAAAGCAGACAGCAATATTTCTGGCAATAGGGCAGCGACAGACTCTTAAAACATGGCGATTTTTTAGAAGTGATGTGGAACAAAAGTAAGAAGACAAGATGCTGATTTTACCTTTAAGTACTTTGTTCCAGCTACTTATTACAACTGTAATGCATGGTAAGACAAATCCAGTTTGAATAAAAGAATTTGCTAATTAAAGAAAAAATTGTGCCATAGAAAACATGCATTACCAGAGATCTTCAGCTGCAAATAATCAAAACAGAAGACAACTGGTGAAGTAAATTATCTGTAAATATTAGACATGCAAAGTTTATCTTCTTTTTTCAGCTTATGACTTAATTGCTTTCTGCATGTCATTTTTTTTCCCCAAGGATCTTTTTCTTTGAGTTGTTGTCTGTTCCTACCTGAGCCAGAACACAAACCTAGCAACATAAGCGTCCAGATGAGATTTTCACCGACATCCTCAGCTTCAGCTAAAAAAATGCCATTGCTCAGGCAGAAAGAGGAGGCTGATCATTTTTAGGTAGTGAGAAATTTGACAAAGACTTTTATGAACATCACCCACAGAAAAGGACAACACTCTAGCTCTTAAGAGAGTTCTACAGAAAAAAACAGTGCTTTCAGCAGGATTTGGTGATAAAGGTGCTACAACACTGAATGCAGCCTCACAGTTTAACATAGCTTTGGTCCAAAATTGAAATAGCTTATTTTTCAGAAAACAAGGTAAGTAAAAGAACAGGATACTACCATATCACAAATTTTATATTCTTTTTTTCACACTTGCTACCTCTTGTATTTTAGAAGCAGCCAGAAAACTGGTCAGAAGTGTCAAAAATATGCAGAGTTAGGCCCTGTGCAAAGCCGCATTTACAGCAAGGTGAACTTTTGTGGAAGAAAATAAGGTATCAGAGGAGGAAGAAGTGCCTGAGATCCTCCAGTTCTCAGGTTCTTAAGAGCCAGACATCAGTCCTGGATACTTCAGAGACAAGGGTCTTTCTGGCTGGGGACATACCCTCAGCAAAGGAGAAAAGTCAAGTTTCTATGGTCATGTTGATCAGCTACTGTACAACTACTTGCAATAGGTGATCAGTCCGCTGAGAGACCTGGCAGAGAACCATTACTCTGGGGTATGGAATCAGCTTGCTGGTGACAACACTCAACTTCATTTCTTCTTTGCACTGCACTTGAGCAGGACAGATTCATTCCTCTTCCCACAGCTTAGTGGAGATGGGGACTAGGACAAAGGTTATCCAGGATACATTTTAAGAAGCTAAGGCATTAAATTCCACCCTTTATAAAAATGGGTAAGAGAAACAAACAGTCCAAATCCTGTGTTCATTTGCTCCTCTGCTGTGCCACAGAAACAATTCATTAAGTAATACTGATAGCCAGGAATAATTTCCATGGACCTCCAACTCACGGTGAGCTTTGCATCTCTTAGAGAGTCTGAAGTACCCCAGCTACATTCATTTATATGCAAGGATATTCTCTGTGAAATTAATCTTCTGTGAGGATTTCAGCATGCTTACATGAAAAAAATACAACTTGGAACACATAATTACACCTTTGTTCATAGTTCGTCACAGCATCCTCCACTATCAATCTTTACCATCCATCCTAAAAACATTTATTACTTCTTCCACCTACTTTCTGATTATCCTTAGAAGTAACAGTCCAGATATCTTATTCATACATACACTTGTGGGTGCCTGTTGCTATATTTGCATCACAGAAGTATCTCATCTTTTCTTATGATAGAAGATCCACAAATGAAAGAAGGCAACTGAGTGGCAGTGAAGCTGCTTAGAGCGTCCTTAGTCTCTGTACAGGATTCTGCTTTGAAATCTCCAGCAGTTCATGAGGAACATGAAGCTGTGTTCCCACAGCTTCTACATCTCTAACTGTATCACAGTGCCCAGCAGCAGTCACTTCACGTTGTCCAATTTTCAGAGCGCCTTTCAGCTTCCTTCCACATTCTGATTTTCTACTTTTCGAAATACGTCCCATTTGATATGCTTAAGCCAGAACTGTCCTCCTTTGCTGCATCTAAACCTCAGACACACCATTAAATTCCAACAGGGTAAAAATTTATTGTCCGTTAGAGGAGATTTAATAACTAGCCATTTTTATGGTCTTAAAATACAGCAAAGATGGTATTTAATAAATCTTACACAACTTCCAGTTCTGGTTATATTAGTCTGAAACAAGCCTGTGTTTGCCGCAGGCTGAGTATCCAGCAGGGAGACTGCATGGCACAGCTGACTCTTAATTCATTAACTCGGACCCACTTTGAAACCTTATTCTACTTACCAGTGTGATTTCCACATTGCAGCTGAAAGACAGACTACCAAGGGCTCTATGAAGCCCAGAGCACTCCTGAAATCTGGGGCACCTTTTATCAACATTTCCTTGTCACTCAATTGCTGACAAGTCCATTGTGTCTTTGGAGAAGATAACATTGCAGTCCTTTGGGCTGCCTAGTGGGCCCAACGCCAGAGAGGTGACACCCCACCAGGACGGGCTAAGTGGATGGTGCCTAGTCCATGCTCTGAGCCCATCCACACAGCAAGTTACACCACTCCTGAGGATAAAGAACACCCAGAAGATTTTCCTCCTGCAAAAATCAGCTAGGTCACACGGGGCACTGCATCAAGCAAGGAGTATGAAAAAGTAGTCCATATAGCCTCAAGCTCTACCTCAGGGTGAATATAATAGCAAGTTAAATCTAAATTAAAAATCAATAAGCTTGGCTATCCAGCCTGAAGGACACTCTTTGGTGAACAGCAACACAGTATTTTTTGAGTCTTTGACTCTTCCTCTTATCCATGCTTTCTCCCTTCCCCTTCTCCCCTGTTTTTGTACTGTCAGTTTTAATGGCAACTAGTGCTGAAAAAACCCCAGAACAAACCCAAACCATTTTTCCAGGTGCAAGAGGCTTACTTTTACTATAGTCACTAGAGGGTGAGACTAGCAAGTTTTGACTTCATTTGGGATCCAAAAACAACTTGGCAAGCGTCACTGTTCTGAGACAAAGCAAAAAAATTGCCCAATTCTTCCAAAAATGACCTTTAGTTTGGAAGAGTAGGAAAGAGCAACAGCTGTTTAATTCCTGAAAAATACTCTTTGAACATCTAATTCATATCCTTCTAATTAAACTTGTTCAGAAAGCACTGTATCCAGGGGGCTTACATTGTACAAATAGGCATTTTTTCATCTCATTAATATCAGAACAGTCTCTCATGAAAATGAAAATAAACACTGTAAAAATGTTTTTTACTACTCAGCATTTGAAATCCTCTCTGAGACTTTTGACAGCAGGACAAGAAGTTCTGAAGCTTTGATTTGGAAGCCAGTAAACTTTTACAGTTTGCAAAGGAGATCAGGTTTGATGATTTAAAGCCTATGTAACACTGAAGAGTAAAGATTTAAACACCAGATTGGTAAGAGGTTCCTGGCCTAAACTGGGCTTTCTATTAACAACAGAAACACAAGCAGGAGGATCCACAGAGCAGACATGATCTCTTCTCCTGCAGACAGAAAGTACCATGGCTGATTCGGCTTCCTGCTCACTTACATTCTAAAACTAATTTCAAGCTAGTGAGCACGACAATGTTAATACTGCAGAGCTCAAACTTATTACAGAATAACTAAATGCAAATATTTGATCAAATGACAAGTGGTATTGTTTCTATTGACAAGTATTGTTTGTATTACTGTGACCCACAGGAACCTGAGTCAACAGCCAGAAAAGCAGAGATACAAATGATGACAGCTGCCACAGTGTGTGCAGATAGATGGAAGAAAGCACAATTATCCCATTTTCCAGTGGATGACAGCCTGGCAGGAGCTTTAGTCTCCTCAAGAGCAGAGCAAGGGAAGGTCACAGCCCAACTTCTACCCCACAGAAATTATTTTGCTTGAAGAAACAGAAGTCTGAGAGGAAAAGCAAAATCAGTCTGAACTATACTGACCCACCTGCTGACGCTCTTTTCCTAGCTTCATTCTGTCCAGCCCAAAAGCCATAGGATATTTTAGGTCTGCAGTTGTGATCGTAGGTGTGTTGGGGGAGAAGGCTTCTGCCTCTCTTTCCTCCAAATTCATGAAGCCTTGCACTGCACAGCACAGATGGGACTTATGAATGAATTTCAGCATGCCTAGGAAGGGTCATGCCAGCACTTACCATGAAAGTGTCACATCAAGTGTCATGACCTAAAAGGCAGTCCATACTCACGCCCTTAGTCACTTCTTCACTTAACATTTACGCTTCCAATGCCTTTATAGAAAGTGACTTCCCCACACGAAAGGATAACCTCAAAGCAGCATTGTGACATGGAGTTTCAGCTCAATGCCTACAGGAGGAATCATGGCTTCTGCTCAAGAACTGTAGCTTGAAACACACTGCCCTTGTTTCTGTGGGTGATACGAGAAAGCAGCTGCTCTGTTTGCTCTGCACAGCCTTGAACCAGGCTGCGAGCCATACTCAAGCTGCAGCTTGCTGTGTTCTCACGGGGGAGGAATGAAGGCGGAGGGAACTTAACAAAACCAAATACCTTACAAAACAGGAAAATTTCAGTCCCCAGTTGAGGGAAGCCGTGGCATATTAAGATATCAGTGTCAAGTAAGTGACATTACACCCAAAAGGTTACTTTGCATCACAACTAGTGGCTGTGCTGAAAAAGGATTAAGAGTAAGAAATGGGATGTGGAAGGAGAGGGGAGAAGAAATGAAATTAAACTGTTGAGAACAAGGTTCAAACTGAGTCCCAGAACTTGGAGGACAAAGTGTAGTCTCTAGTACACAGCTGATGCTTAGCACATGGCAGTCTGGAAATGAGCACGATGATAACTGGCAACTGCAACAGGAGTGCTAAATTTCTACTGGCCTGAGGCAAATCACATGCCACTCATTTGACTTTCCTTGTTATTTCTGTCTGCCTGAGAAAGGAGAATGCAGTGATTTTATGACTGCATCTGGCACACCACCATAAACGTTTTTACAAATCTAGTACAAGTCCCAGCTCCCATGCATACCAAAGCTGAAGGCTGATCAGATTCAGCATTGGGTTCAGGTCAGTTCAAAAGCATAAAGCCCTTAAGTTAGCTCTGAACTTGATTTAAACCCCCCTTGAAGGTTGAATTCTAACTGAAACCCGTATCTGTTGATATGAGAGGTACAGTGCACACACTGATATATCATCAAAATTACCTGCACGTGTGTGACACGACCTATACTTTGAAATTCAAGTTGCGCAAAAAAAACCCCAATAAGAACAAAAGCCTGCAAGACAAATACTCCTCAATCTACCCACAGTCAAGTTTCAGCTCAAAACTTGGCAGGACGTATACTCAATAAGAACCAAATCAAATTTGGTACAAAACCAAGAACTGAGTAAACTACTTAATGCTAAGACTAGCATAAAATCTCTGCTAATACCAAGGCCCCCCACTAGGACCTTGATTGGATGAAATGCCAACTACCTTCTCTAAGGAGCTGAATACTTTAAGGTCCTCCTGAAGTTGGTGGAAAATCAGCAAGGCCCTGTATAATGAGAACCTGAAAAGGCTGGAAAAGAGACAACATAGGGAAGCAGCAAGCAGTACAGAGAAACTCTCCAGTTTCTGCCTGTTAGCTATCTGCCTTAGCACAAGAGGTAGGGAACTTCAAAAAAAGCTGGCAGGCAACAAAAGATTTTTTTCACCCAAGACATTTGCTGAAGGAGCATTTGCCACAGAAAACTGCAAATCAGAATTTTAGAGAGGTACCAGAAATGGCTAGATAAATCCATGTAGGGAAGGTTAGTCCCACATTTTTAAATAGAAAAATACCACCTACAGCTCAGAAACAGACAGCATATCAAGGAAATGTCCCTATTTTCCAGCCCTGTTCTTACACCTCTCCTCGGGAACCTGCTGTTTACCATTATTTCCTTCTGAAAGTCAGCAGCATACTCAACAAAGTCAAGGGTCTGGCAAATTAACACCTTCCACCAACTTGGAAATCACAATCTGCTGCTCAGGTGCTGCCTCTTTGTAGAAGGTTTTTCAGTAGAAAAAGAGGCTTTCTCAGTTGGGTACTTAGCCTTCTTAGTTGCTTTTGCAGCCCTTAGGGGCTAGTTGCTACCATGCTTCTAGTGCTCCAGGTTTTTATTTTCTTTTAGCCATAACATCACCCCAACATGACCTTCTGGGACTTCACAGCAGGGCACATGCGCTCGTTTCTATGTCTTTGGACTTGCCCTTCTTGTCCCAGACTGACTATGGGGCAGGGTAGACTTTTGGGCTGACCTTGTACTGTCATAGGTCTTAACTCCTCACGCAAGCAGGAACCACTTCCTTTAAAAAGTGCCCCTTTTCCAAATAGTTCTTGGCGATACATTTTTGTCTGCTTACACAAAGAAAATGTCTTAGTTGTGTACCTCACCCATGGAGATCAAAAGGATAGATTTCAGTCTAAAAATTATTAATATAGGATTTCAGGTTTTAAGTGTTTTGATATGCATGTGTTTGTTTCTTTTGTAGAATATTTCTGTAAAAAAATAGGTTTTGTCTGTTGAAAAAGCTATTGGTTTTAATTGAAACTGACAGAAGAATTAGACTTTCCATCAAAATAATTCTTTGACTGCAAAGAGATTGCTTTAGCTATTTTGGAAATACAGTACTGTTTGGAATAAAAGTGTTTCATATTGTCTTGCTTAAAAGCAGCAGTCAGCCTTTTAGGTTTGAATGCAGTACGCTGTAGCACAGAAACAGAAAATATAGAGAAGAATTGGGCTATTTATTAAAAAAAAAAATTGCAGTAAGACATTCTTTGGAAGCAGGCAGGTAAGGAAAAATATTTTGCTATAGTAAAAAGCACTCATTTTCTTTCTGTTAAAGCTCTGTTGTCACCTCTTTTGCTCACAGGATGTTAAAAGTTTTGTCTGTAGAACTGGCATGTTTTGAAATCCTCATAATGTGCCTTTCATGAATTCAGAAATTATGAAAATCCATTTAAATTTTAAAAAGGCACAGAAGTTCATAATTTCTAAGAATTTAGCAGTTTGTTTCTTTAGGATGTATAATACTTATGCAAAAGTGATACAGTGACACGTAGGAAAATATGCAAAAGAATAAGAAGATGCTTTTTGTACAGGTCAGACAGATGTTGTCTGCAGATGAAACACCTTCCTGAAGACATGCTCATAGTTCTGTAGAATTAAATGTTTTACTGAAAAAGTTTGCTCAAACCTAAAAGATACTAAGTAACTTCAGCTCCTACTCAGCATAATTCTTGCTAGTCTAAGAATACTGAAAATTCAAAAACTAGGTAACAATGGAAAGAAATAGAAGATAATAAAGACTAGATCATACATAGTCCAAACAGAACTCCATTGGACTTAAGAGTTCTTTAAAAGAGAGATATATTTGATCCATAAACCTTTAATAAGTTTTTGTGTGGTCAGAGGACTGTTTAGAAACAAATTTAGGGAGGAATTCAGGACTGAATCATCGATAATTCACACTTTACCCCTCACAAAGGTGAACTTACAAAAATAGTAAATAAAATAAGAAATTCATTCTGCTCTCACTATTAACCAGAGTCACACAGCTAAATACCAGAATTGTACTACAGAAATCTTTACCACTGAGAGATGACACTGTGGCTTTTTGAGAGAGACATTTTCAAAACCAGGATTTTTGTACAGGATGATGCCAGATCGTGACAGAGGCATTGAAGCATCAGTAATGGAAATGCTATCATTGAAAAACAGGGGTTTTGCACTAGCCAAGCAAAAGCTATTTTTGTTCCTCCCCAAAACAATTCAGGCGAGATTTCCTTGTGTTGATGTGCTTCTTTGTCAGTGCTACATCTTTTTCCTTCTTCCCTCCAACAATGAAAACCAGAAAACAAACACTGAACCAAATACATCCCTGGCTTGACCTCATTGATTTATTTGCAGCAGGAATGGATCTGACAGCCTACATCACAACAAACTATGTGTGGATTCCAAAGGCCATCCCCTTTGGGCTTAAATGCAAAACCCATGCATTGTTCCCATACCTTCTTTCCACACTTTAAAATATGCTTGACCTTACTCTATGCTCAGTACTCAACACATGGCGGCACTTACAGATCCCCAACACAGATTTTGTAAGAGAAAACTTTCAAGGCAGGTTCTGCAAGAGCTGAGCTGCAAACACAGAGGTGGTTTAGTGGAACTGGGTGTTAAAAATCACTTTCAGTAGGCTTCTTTCCCCAGTGCTGCTGGCTGTTTTCCAAGAGCTACACCACCTACTCCTAGTCCACGATGCACATTCTCCTTTCCTTTCACAGCCTGGCTTACCCCACCACCCCAAATGGTGGTTGTTTGATAGTAAATTTCTGGATTCTGCCCGATTTTGTTCAAAACATCAAGACTCGCACATCCCTTGTTACGGCTTCAAGAGGTCTGCCCAATGCTGCTGAGATGACAACAGCTGCCCTTCCACTGTGACTGCCCAATGTTGAGCTACCATCCTGCTTAGGCTCTAGAATTCCCTATGAAGTTACTGGCCAAACTGTCCAAAACCCTGTGTTTAGTTTCCCCACATAATCCGATTTGATTAATTTGGTACAGCCTTTGATTACCCTTCACTGACAAGCTAAGAGGCATGCACAGTTACTGAACAAGCTCTGGTTTTATCTTCAGTCTCCTGAGGTTTCAGACAGTCTTTTCAGGAGATTTTTTTCCATATTTCAAGTCTCAGCAGTTACTTTGTGAGGCTCCAGGGAAGCTTTTGGGATTTGCTTGTCTGCTGTCCTTAAACAATAATTCTGCTAATTCAGGAAGACTGTAACACAGCTGCAGAAATGAAAAATTAGCTCTAGCTCCAGCATTTAAAATCACATCCAGCTCGTAGCCGCAGCAAAGTGCAAAAAGCAAGCAAATGAAGGATAAGCAAAGGATGCAGTTACACACACACAGAGTAAAATCAAGCACACATGAAACACAGGAATTACAACAAAGACCTCAGCTGGATCCCTGCAATTACAGAGAAGAAGGTTTGAGCAACTGTGCACTACAGCTAGACTAGAACTGAGAAGAGAACTCTTAGCACAGGAATTAATTAATCCTGGATTTGCAACAAACCAGCTGACCTTTGTCTCATTCTATTGGCAACGCATAAACAAAAATAAGTCAGTTTAATTAAATTTGCTGTCCTCCAGATGGGACATTTGTTAAAAATATATATATACATATGTTGCCTTTTTCAAGCTGTAGGTAAATAATTTTCTTCTACAGCCATAAATCCTTCAGAAATACCATACTCCAGCTTGCTGCAAGCATGTATGCCTGTGTATGAGAAAGAGAGACAGTGAGAGGGAGAAGTTCAGACCACATGAGCTCATTTTATTCATCATCTGCCATGGATCCTTCACACATAAGGCATCCATAAGGATTTTTGGACAATGCAGCATAAGCCACAACTCTGAATTATCTGTGGGACTGACAATGAATGGCAGATTCTGGCTTGCTGACACTAATACTCAGTGGCAAACACTATTTCGCTGGTGACACACACCATCTGCACATTTTAGGGCTACTCACAGAATTGCTGGGATTCGCCAGCTGGGTTTCAGAACTGAAAGAATGAAAAACTACTCAGAATCAAACAGAACATTCCCTTTGTTGAAAGGAAAAGGTAGAACACCAAAATGTATGTCAAATGTACCATTTCCCAAGGGAAAACATCCCCTTCCAACCTGCACTCATCCTGCTGCCTTTTGTTCTACACTCACAGTAATGAATAAATTTTTGGTGATGTTTATGCAGAACCTAGCACAATGGCTGTGACTCAGACACACAGCACTACTGCCATGTGAATTACTAATCTTGATAACAACAACAACAATAACAATTAGTAATACCCAACAGGATTTAAATTTATTTTACTGCTTGGGCTCCCTACAGAGATAGGCTTGAAAAAACATCTGAGAAACAATACCATGTACACCCACTTGCCACAATGGGGTGCATATGTGTGTTTACAGACCTCCCTCTGAGTCTCAGCAACACAAATATCCATGTTACAGCCAAAGCTGCAAGATGTCACGGGGCCTGCTTTACGTCTGGAGGTACCCAGCAAACCCTTTGTGTGGTGGCCAAGACACGGTTCATCACAAAAACATGCTTCCTATGAACTCTATGACTAGCTACCAATTGATTTTTTTTTTTTTT
>VYZV01042191.1:323-11199 GCA_013401275.1 Pandion haliaetus
AAAAAAAAAAAAAAAAGCTGTTTTTCAATAATTTATTGCTTGTTAAAACATACACTTATATTTTCTCTTTAATACTATACCAGGAGATAGTGTCAGACGCTTAGAATAGAGACTAAAAATGTTTCCAAAGTATCTTTACAACTTAAACATAGACAGTAGAAGAAAAAGCCCTAACTTCTGCTTTGACCAATCTCTGAAGGAGGGCAAGAGCTGGTGGTTGTCCACAGTATAATTTCCAGTGTCTTTTGTATTTTGATTGTCTCAAACAATGAGGACTCCCCACATTTTTCCAAGACTAGTTTATACACTAGTTCATTTCTTTGCTGGTCTCAACTTGGTTTACTGTCTTTCCAAGTGGTGTTATTACTTACTGCATTCGTGTGTGCTGCACTTAAATACTTGAACCAGTCATTTAAGAGTATTTAAAATGTTAGTGTTTATGTTCTTTCCAGCAGCTACTTGAGGAACCTCTTCCTCTTCTGACCTTTAGTAATTCACAATGGAATATCATCTGTGTAGCCACTTTCATTAAACAATTTTTTGCTGAGTATCTTTATTTGCCACTAGTGTGTTCCTATGGACCTTGTAGTTCATTTGAAAGGAAGTACTAGCATAAAAATGCTGTATCGTAACTTGAGCAATGAGTGTTGAGCTTTTTCCATATAAGTAGGTCCAGGTAGTTTCTGTTGCTGCCAGATTGTTGGTGTACTTTTGGCAACAGGCTTGTACTCGGTAATGTGGGTGTGGTCACATCAGAGCTAAAGGAAAGAACCACTTCTCAATGACAAGCCATTGAAAGAACTTGTAACATGCATATTTGGGGAAACCTCTCACTTCTGCTGGCTAGCACTGTGCTGTGCAGTAGGACTGATTATTCTGCTCTTCAAGGGTATATTGATTTTCTCCATAACTCCTCATTATATTTTCCAGTTAAAGCGGATTTCAGCCAGGAGATTGGCCAAGTCCGATTTAAATATAATTAATGGCATCCCTAGTTAAGGCAGTTAAAATCCTAATTGTATGTGAAACCTCCCTCACTGCTTGATAATGGTGTAATTGATGGGGAAGATAGCATAGGTAATGCATATGGTATGAATGCTGTTTTTTAGGTTTCATGATGGAAATGGCCTCGTGGGATGGAGGAATTTCTCGGACTGTACAATTCTTGGTACCACAGGTAGGTTAAACCAAGTTCATGTCCAACCTAGGAGACTATTGGAACAAGAAATTAAATGTCAGCAGATCTAGTTCTTGATTTCTTTGCTATGCCCTGCTCTTCTTCTGTGAGCTTGAATTAATCACTGTGGTTTTGGTTCCTTGCCTATAAAACAGGAATAAGAGGGGTTCATATTTTTTGATATCCTGTAGTATCTTCTCAGGATGCTAGAATTTCAAACTGGGAAGTTCACCTTTACAAACAGTAAAAACATCACCTTTGAAAAAGATACTTTTTTGCTATTATTTACTCTGAAGAAATGGGCTAACCTTGCGTTATGTACTATTAGTCGTATTGTCTAACAACTTGTACAGTTGCAGTGCACTAAATTCAGTCATGCTTCCACAAAGTCATTAATGACCTTAGGTGTTTGAAGTTAATTGTAATTAACATTCTGAAATCATTTAATTTGGAGTTCTAGCTGATCTTCAGAAATGGGAAGTTTTCCAAAGGTGGCCAGCACGAAGTTTTATTTGTTCTAAAAAGTAGTACTGGAAGCCATATAAAAATTAGAGTTATATTAGGAAAAAAATAACATGTATTTCTTGACAAAGTAGTGAACTGCTGAGCATGGTGGAAGCCAAGAATAAACTAAGTACTGCAGTTTAATCTAATCCTGGAATTCAAAGAGCAGGAATCCTGTAAATAACAAACAGCACTGTACTGCTTATGCTGGGCAGAAATAATCAATTACTGGGACAAGGAATCTACTGGAAACAGATAAGTCACATGAATACACAAAAAATATTTTTAGGTCAATCTTTTCCTTTTGATTGAATTAAATAGAATTATAACACATAGTTTGAAAATGATCTTTACGGTCTTCTAAAAAACAGCAGTTCTCTCAAATGTCAAGAAACAAAGCTGAGAGAGACTTAATTCTTCCAAACTATAGCAAAAAGCCAAAGCTTACTGGTGTATTTTTTCTATTATTTTTTTTTCCCAGACAATTTCTGAGGAAATGTTTTACCAACTGAGCAATATGCTTCCACAAATCTTCAGAGTATCCTCTACATTGACTCTGACCTCCAAGCACTGAATTTTGTGCAGCAATAAGATGTATGCTGTTGACGAAGTATGAGATTACAGAGATTCTGGACTGGAATGTGTCTGTCTTGTCTGAGGGATGATGACCCTGAAGTGGTATTTGTTGCAATTTCAAGAATCGTGTTGTCATAATAAGACAAATGCTGTCTGTACTTGGGTGTTAGCAGTTGATTTTTGCCTCTTGCTTCTTTGCAGCACAGTATTAATGTTGAATTCATCACCTTTATCTGAAAGACATTCAGTATAACTTACTGATGTAATCTACAGAAATACATAGGTGATTCTCATACTGAAGTAGTAGGAGTAAGAGCCTACAGTAGGAATAAGAGCTTATGGTAGGAATAGGATCTTCTGGGTGGGCTTCAGGTTGTTGAGTTTTAAAACATTTTCTGAATTTGTTCACGTTTTTTTAAATGTCACTGAGCAATGTCAGGTGTCTCCTTAGAATAACTTCGATGTAATTTGTCACAGTTGTATTTCCAACATCACAGTGACCACAAAATAAAACTTATTACTGCCTCATTTTACTGTTACAAAATGAAAGACATGAAACAAGCATTTAACCTGCTGCATTACATAAATCACAGAAGTGTTTAAAAAAAATCAAACCAATATACAATATACCTGTGACAATAATTAGAATTTTTAATTATTATTTCTTCCTTTTTTTTTTTTTTTTAGTATGTTAACTTTTTGCTTTTATTTCAAGATTTCACATTGACAAGTTTGTCACGCGAACAACTTAATAGGAACACTATAGCATTGTAGACTTTGTTGTAGAGGTATATTTTGCCGCTTATTAATGTTTTATGACTAAACAATCTAATTGGATTTGCTGGGGGGACAGCTCAAGATTCAGCTATGAAATTTCTTGGGATAAACTTGAATCCAGTCCAAAAAAAACCCCCAGAAGCCCACAGCCCCCTGCCTCCCCGCAATGGAGAGCAGGGGGAAGGTTGGGAACTGCTTTCCACCCATCTTGGACAGGCAAGCTTTTTGAACTCAACGGTGGACCCAGGAGACTGGAAGCAATCCTTCCATGCAGAGACTGGCCACAGGGAAAGTCCTGCCTGAAACTGGGATTCTCGGGGCTGCTGGAAGAGTTGGGCTCACAGCGAAGCAGCTGGGGTGGTGAAGGTCCCAGGTGGCTTTCTGAAGTCCACAGTCCTGCTTATGTAGGAAGCACGGGGATCCTGGCAGAGGTGGCTTTGAATCTGAAATCTCTTTCTGTGTATTGCTGAAATTCTGCAGTTGAAGACTGGAGATCCTGAAAGCCAACTAAGACCAAATTATTTCCTATTTTCATTGTGATTTTTCTAAAAAAAATTATTATCATTTAGTTTGGTAAATGTGAAGATTGCAAAGCTCTGTTCTAGGGAAACTGCCTAAGCAAAAATTCTCAGAGAATCAAAGGAATATTAATCAGTTTGTGATGTTTATAAAGTCACTATGTAGTTGATGAACTCTTAGCTTAGTATTTTTGTTGAGTCCTGCATGCTGTACAGAAGCCATGTAAGTGACCCAGCAAACATCTATTACTGAACTGTCAGATGCTTTCTTTTCCTCTGCCAGCAACTTCTAAAGAAGAATCATGTAAGTACTGTCACCTAATTTAGTGTTCTAGAAAAGAAGGATGTAAATTCATCTAGAAGGAGCTGGATTAATCCTGTTAGAGCTCATTTTACATTGCTGGCCTTAAGCTGAAATCAAACTCTAGTCCCAGAAAAGCAAGTGCTCTAACCACTGTTCTGTTTGTGAAAGTTGCGGTAGCAGAAGTATTCCTTTTTGGAAGTTGTAAGACTTATCTGTGATGTGGAAAAGGTCTGTGTTACATACTTGGTACTTTTTTTTTTTTTTTTTTTTTCTTCAGTCAGTACACCTACCAAGAAGTAGCATGTGGAACACCAAACATTCTTGAGCAAATCATCTGGCTTATACTTTTAGACTGTTTTGTTAAGAGGAGAATTCAGGCATAATTTGTATTACTTTGCCAAAACATGAAGACACCTTTTAATTTAGTACCACTTGTGTAAAACTGCCAGTAATTTCTAAGGAAATAATAAATCTTTTTGCCTTTCTTTTTTTGAATCTGTGCATTTTCAGTCCTCACTGTATTACATATAAACTTTTCAGCATAATAACCAATTGTTCTTTGACACTAAAATGAACAAACAAGCTCTAGTGGTGAGGTTTTGGAAAATCAAAGTGCTAGGAAAGGTATGGGAAAACTATTAGTTCTGCTTAAAATTGTACTGGAGCCTGGCTGCTGTAAATGCTGAATTGGCCTGCCAAACTGAATCTTTGTCTAAAGGATTCTTGATCCAACATGTACTCTTCCCGTTTTTCACATCTGTTCCCAAGGAAGTAGTGCCAACAGCAGATTTTTAGCTGTCGTAGAAAAATAGAATATAGGGATGGGATGACCTAAACTGTACTCTCTGTCTGATCTGTACCTGGCAGTTGTACAGAAAGGTAGCATACAGACCACAGCGTATGGCGTAAAGCCACATGAGAAATCCTGTTTGGGTCATGAGAAGCTATTTGAGATTAAGCGGAAAATGACTCAACAGGCATGAGGCTTTCTATTCTATATGCAGTGCAGCATTCCTTGGAAGGATGTCTGTATTTAATGCCTTGAAAATGTTATGTAAAATTGTACCTGTGGCTTGTATTGAATAAATTGTTCTTGCCACTAAGAGAAATCATGAGCAAATGCCATTGTTGAGCTTTTTTAACCTGCTCATGGTGACCACTATAAACTGCAGGTGCCCTTTACAGAATCTAAACTGAGTTTATTACTCAGAAAGAACTGTAGAGAGGCTTGGTTTATCAAGGACATAACTAACTGACCTTCAGCCTATTGTCTTCAGCTGCATGATCTGTGTCCGTTTGCTTACATGGTCATGGATGACAGACAGGAGGAGAAGAGTGCAGACAGTTGAGAAACAGATTTACAGACCTCGTCCTGAGCAGACTCCTTTTACCCTGTTGTAATTCCAGAAATTTCACTGCTAGTAGATGTCACTGCCCAGAGAGGTAAGAATCGCATCTGAGGTCTTTCCTTCCACAGTAGTCCTCTCTGGATAGCAGAATCTAAGTTACTGAAGCACTGCTGCTGAAAGATGTTATTTTGTAACTTTTCCTGTTGTATGAGAGATGAGTGAAGCCACAGAAGGTGATTATGGAGAGGGGATATAATTTAAAGGAGGAAATTATGACTAAGGTTACATGTTCTAACCCAGTTCTGTTATTTCTGTGAGCTTAAGAGTTGATGGATTTATTTGATCTGTACCTCATTTTCCCCTCATTAGAGGAAAGTTTAGTTTATGCTTGTGCAGTATTTTGAGCATTAGTCTTGCACACCAGATTTACTCTTATTTCTGGCCTGTACTATATCCAAAAATATGGTGCTGTTCCCTGGTATTCACACCAGGTCAGAAGTGTATCTTTGCCTCACTGAGGTATCAGGACAGACCATCAGTGCTGCATAAAAATAAATTTATTACTTCATACTGTATGCTGCATGTGGCAGAAGTCAGTAGCAACCACAGAATTGTGGTCCCATGGGACCACACAATTAGAAGAATATACTATTATGCAGAAGTACAAACAACCTTATTTCTGTTTGTGTAAGTTGAAGGGCTTGACTTTATGCTATAATAGTGTTCAAACAGTAAATTGTAATCTTACCCCAACATTAGAAGCAAGCGGAACAAAGCAAACATGCATCACAAGTAGCAGCACTCAGAGACCAGCCACCACAGTTGTCAGAAGCAAGACAGTGATGACCTGAGTGAGTACCCTAGTAAAACTCGTTACACGTCGGAGAAAGAAGGGACTACCTCCAGCAACAGGATGGTATTCTGTACGTGAAGGAGTCCTTAGCATAGCATAGTCTGTCCTGCTAATGGTTTAAGCTGTTTGTTAGCAAATTTACTTTGGAACGCTGGACTAAATCCAGAAGGCAAAGAAGCCTAGCAGTTACAGTTAGCACGGTCAGCGGATGGGATCAGTTCATCTGTCATCAGCTGTGCTCCCCCTTGGGCTTGCTGGCAAAACAGGCACCAGACAGCTCTGACAGGCAGAATGGGGTGATACCCCTCGATCAGCAAATCCTGTAGCTCGATAGCAAATGTGGCTTTGAATCCTCTCAGATAGAAAAGCAAATTGAAGTGCGGTGTTGCTGAGCAAGTACTCCAATGGGTGGGCCTGTATATTAAGTGGGGACCTTTGTACGATGGCAGCGTTTGCCAGGTTGTGTGTCACAGACTCAGCACATCTACCAGACTGAGTCACAGAGAGCACGTATAGTGAAGACAACCTAACTGATAATCTGAATGGTCTTGGGCATAGCCAGTTGCTGATGTGCTTCTTATTCTTGAAATGGAGATGTATTTATGAATACTCAGAGCAGAGCATTTAAATGCCTGGGACGATTTTCATTCCCATGCTGCAGTACCAAGCACTTCCATAGGAAGGTACTGGCTAAACATGGGTGGCAGACTCACAGTGTCTCAAATAGGCATATAAATTGCATCTTAATTCCCATTTGGAATGCGCTAACTTCTTTGCACGTCGTCCAGGCTGTCCTGGTGATTTTAGGCTATAGAGGAAGCCATAAGAAGCCTGCAAAGCTCTTTTCAAGATTATTTCTTGGAGATTAGGCCAGATTATGGGAAAAGAAAGGTGGTTCATGGTTCTTTATTTCCATTCCCACATCTGTCAGAATAACCTGTGAAGGGAGAAAAGCAGTGTTCACCCTTTATTACAAAGGCCTCAAAAGAGAAAAGCCATTGAAACTAGTCCATGTAAGATGTGAAGTCTCACAAGCTCTGCCTTGTTATATAAACTGCCTCAGGACATTTTATATGGACAAAGTGCCATGTCCAAAGACCATTGCTTAGGAGAAGGCACCAGCAGTATCACTACAGAGGATGCTGTGTCCAGCTGGTGTAGAAGGATGCAGCAGGAGTGACCCACCCCTCAGCTCAGACAGCTCTATCAGTGTACCCTGGATAAGGAAAAAGACATTTTAGTCTGTTGCCTGTGTCCCATTGAATAAGCATGGGGAAGGTGGCTGCTGTCTGTGGAGGACGAGAGAACCTCTACCAGCCTCTTGGGAGGCAACGTCTGTCATTAGGCCCATGGGAAGGCTGGGAAAGTAGATGGCCTGCAGAGGACACGGCAGTTCACACAGCAAGAGGCATCATACCTGGAATAGCTTGGCTGAGGGGATGAGAAATGGAGGGCACCCATTAATCCTATCTAATTAAGGGTATTAGGGGGCAAAGCATAAGGAAAATAAACCGAGTGGAAGAATGCAGTGTAAAACAGCCCAGAGAAACTTCTTGTCGGTGAATAGTCAGCTCTTTTTTTTTTTTTGCTAAATTTTATAACCCTTTTCAACCAGGAAAAATGTTGACCACATTAACAGTCCCTAATGCAGCTGTGAGAGAAGGAAGAGTGGCGGTACAAGGAAGTCAGCTGAAACAGCAACACAATTTAAACAAGGCCAAGGGATGTGGCTGGGACGTAACTGATAGAATTTTGCAGACCATGAAACATTCACTATATGTTTAGCAGAATATAGCAGAATGGACTGAGCAGGTCACAGAAAAGACTGCAGAGGTGGTAGAAGAATGTATAAAGAGTGGGATGGCAACTGGCTTGGGGAAAGTGAGATAGCTTTAGCAAGCAAAGCTTCCTTTGGGCACTTTCTTCCCACATACAGGTTTTTTTTTTGTTGTTGGAAAATGCACTATGGTCTTAAGTACATGATGCATGGTTGTTGTCTCACTGACCACTTTCGCTGCTTTCAGAACTGACGTGGAACAGTGCTTTCAACCAGGCCTATGCAGGGCTGAGAAAAGGCAGAGAAATTTTCTCTGGTAGGGATAATTATCAATACCCATAGGGATGAAAAAGCCACAGAACAAAACAAGGTTCTTGCATCACGTTTGTAACACAGACGTATAAATATGAAGTATCTAGTATCAAATATTCTATGTAACATAGCAAAAACCCAAAAGCTATCAGTGTTAAATCATAAAAGAACTTGGCATGGACTAGCACCTAATGATGTGCTATGCCTGCACTTCTCAGAAGAGCCATGGTAGATACTGGCATGTTTCAGATGGCTGTTGCAGTTCACAATGTCTTTTAAATCTTTGCTCCAGTCACTTGGAATACAGCAAAAGATACCGTGATAGAAAAGACTTGTGCAGCCCAGGGCCCGAAGGATGTGATGCTAGTTTTAGATTGTCTTCCTAGTGTTTATTTAGCAGTCACCTTTATTCTGGAGTCACCTTCTGCTCTGCATTTTGCTGCTGTAAATTCAAAGTCTTAAAAGTTCACTGACTTACTCCAAAATTACACAGATGTAACTGAGAGCAGAATTTAGCCTTGTGTGCCCTTCCAAGGGTGCTAAGTTTGAAGAGATACAGAGTAACACTGGCTGAATGACAACTGAAGGGCAATATGAAAACCATCTGTAAATATTTAAAGGGTGCAAAGATTAAAGAGGTGGCGGGTTGGTACTGCATGTTCCAAGAAGGATTTTAACTTGACTAACAGGGATAAAACTGAGCAAAGAAAAATATGTAAAAATTAGAGAAGTAGTATTTCTAAAAACTTAGAAAACAATCTCATAATGTACAAAGATTTCTCTGAGAATGGAGAGGTACCCACTGTGTAATTTACAAAATGACATGAGGATACAGCTATGCCTTTGTGTTATAAAGTACTCTTAAGCTGCCTGAGAGATGCCAAGAAAGGGCTTCATGTCTGCCTTTCTGATTGCTCACCTGAAACTGATTTCTCCCTCCTGTTCCATCTTCGGGAAGCACATGCATGACCGTCTGGGTCCAGACAGACATGGTTTGTCCACAGTTGGCTTAATAATTTGATCTGTTTAAAATCTGCACAAGGGAACATACCAGGAGAAAAACTCTCCGTTCCTTCAAGACATACTTTCTGTGAAAGACAAAACCTTGGGGGAAGAAATCCTTTAGTTAAATTAATTCAGGTTTGCGTAAGAGGTATAGAGAGTCACATGCTACATGACATTGTCAGCTCTTTCCTAATGGACATTGGTTCATTTAGAACAGTGCCAAATACCATCAGAGCATCTTTGGGACCCGGTGATTTCAACAGGGGTTCAAGGCCCTTGGCTCCATGCAGGGATGGACCCTGTACATACAAATTTAGGAGTGTCTTGAACTGGGAAGTTACCAGAGTTGAAGCTGGTTTGGTTGTCTCCCAAAAGTCTTTATTTTAAGCGCTTTAAACCGAACCATAACAGCTCCTGCCCGGCATAAATTATAATCCTCCAAAACACTCTGTACTCAATCATGCAAGTCATTTATAGTGACTGTTTCAACTTTGTTCCAAAGAACGCTTTTAAATCCTGGCAGAAATAGCATCATTCCACAAACAGGGGCCTGCTTCCTTCCGCCACTCCTCATATGCGCAGCATCCACGTTATCAGTCTTCTGTGTGCCTATTTCCGCAGCGGAAATCGCTGCCAGCACAAGCCTCCTTTTTTGAGAAATGAATCTTTCCTTGCTCACCAATAAAAGGTGGAAATTGCAGTGGGCGAGTGACAGGAGCTTAGCCTCAAGCTTGACCAGCTACACAAGAGGATGTGAGTGCTTCTGTTGAGTAGTTGTTTGGAAACCGCTGCCTGACCACCAGTTGTTATCTCATATATGTTTTTAGCCATTTTGGGCAATTCTCCCTGCCCATGGAAGTGGTTCTTTCTTTCAAACAGTCCATAAATCATGGGCAAGTCTTGCAAGCTGATGTTACTACACGCAAAACGGTACATGCCACTCTTGCGTTGATAGCTAGTCCTTCTCTGCTCTTTGGAGCCTTCCTGTTAAGAAATATGAACTACAGATAAAAATACATTGTTGGCATCCTTCTGAAGTTAGCTTGATTTCTAAACCTTCAGAATAATTCAGGAAAACGCTGCCTAACCATGAGGGATATTGTGCTTTCTTTGGTGCAGATGCTTTTACTAGTGCCAGTTTCTGCTGTTTCAGTAGATGGAATTTGCTGTGCAGATTGGGCCACTGTTTCTTCAGTTCTGCCTTTAGTAATGGACACACTCTGGAGTACTCGGGGAAGGCAAAGTTTCCTCATAGCACATTGTCGTGGTTTAACCCCAGCCAACAACTAAGCACCACGCAGCCGCTCACTGACTTCCCCCCCACACCCAGTGGGATGGGGGAGAAAATCGGGAAAAGAAGTAAAACTCGTGGGTTGAGATAAGAATGGTTTAATAGAACAGAAAAGAAGAAAATAATCATGATAATAATAACACTAATGAAATGACAACAGTTATAATAAAAGGATTGGATTACACAAGTGATGCACAACGCAATTGCTCACCACCAGCTGACCGATGCACCCAGAAGTCCCCGAGCGGCGATGCCCCCCCCAGTTCCTAAAACGTCATATGGTATTGTTATGGGTTTGTGTGGCGCGGTTTTCCTTGGTGGCAGGGGAGGGGGGCTGCAGAGGCGGCCCCTTTAAGAAGTTGCTGGAAGAATTCGCTGCGCCAAAATGTCGGACCCACGCGCCAAAATGTCGGACCCGCCTCTAGGCGGGGAG
>VYZV01042191.1:11612-86151 GCA_013401275.1 Pandion haliaetus
CCCAAGTTGAGCCTGTCTTTTGCCCGTGACCATAAGTGGGGAGTGATCCCTCCCAGTCCTTGTCTCGACCCATGAGCCTGCCTTTGTATTTTCTCCTCATCCCAACGTGGGCAGGCGAGGGGGTGGGGGATGAGCGAGCGGCTGCGTGGTGCTTTGTTACCGACTGAGCTGACCTGAAACCACAACAGTATGGAATACTCCGTTGGCCACTTTGGGTCAGCTGCCCTGACTCTGTTCCCTCCCAGCTTCTTGTGCCCCTGCAGCTTTCTTGCTGGCTGGGCATCAAAGGCTGAAAAACCTTGACTTTAGACTGAACATGACTTAGCAACAACTGAAAACATCAGTGTGTTATCAACATTCTTCTAGCTCAAAAACATAGCACTATACCAGCTACTGGGAAGACAATTAACTCTATCCCAGCTGAAACCAGGACACACATTTCCTACTTGTGTTTCTGAATCACTGGTAGCTGGCAGTTATCATGAGTCCCACCAGAGATGGCGGTGTGCAGGCAAAGCTAAGTGATGGATGTAGCACTCAACACAAGTAGCACAAAAACTCTGGGTGTCCAGCCCACGGCACGAGTGACCAGAGTAGTATGGAAGGCAAAGCTTTATAGTCTGATTACCGTAGCCTTAATGGGAATTCAGTGCCTCACTCTGAAGTACCCAACACCCAGCAAAGTCAAACTCCCTATGTTTCAAATTATCTAGTCGTTTTAAAACACCTGTCATTGCATCGAACAGTTTATTCTACTAAGTTGATATAGAAGCTGAAGGACTGAAGTGATTGAACAATACGTGGTTGACAGTCATACAGAAGACAGCAGACTTTAAGGGTTTGTTGTTGTTAGCACTGAAGCTATGTACTATGGGCCAGAAAATGGTGGGATAAATTACAAAGAGGCGAAATGTGGTTGATCAGGAAAACTTTACTGACTGAGATCATTATCAGGCTATAGAAAAGTTAAAATCATTTAAAATCACCTGGGCATTAAAAATCACCTGGAGTGGACGATGTTCTGTCACGCAGAGATGGGAGCGACCTTCATCCCTGTGAAACACAGAGGCCACTCTTCATTCCTATAGCTTTCTCTCCAGCCTTAGGTTCACGTCAGCCCCACCACAGGCACCCTGAGCAGGAAGGAAGCTTGCTTGTTGCTTTTGTGTTTTTTGGTTCTTTGTTTTAATGTTTCATTCACTATTTGCAGGACACGAAGTTCTGTGAGATCAGAGTCCATTAGATACTCCAGGACACCAAAGTCCTATGTCAAAGGCTACTGGAATTAGTGAAAATGAAAAGCCAGTGACTCGAGAGCACTGGAGATCTCTAGATCAAATCCTAGGAGATTTGATAGCTTTATTATTAAATAAATTGATTTCTTTCTGGCCAGACTTTCCTCACAACCTTGAGGGTTATGCCTCTGTAGCCAAAAGCACCAGCAATCATGGATGTTCAGACCATTGTGGTGTGCGGTGGGGTAAGTAACATGCCCAAACTCTGATAAAGCCTCAGAAGAAAATACAAGCACCCACAGGTCAATTGAAGCTAATTACTTATAACTGCAGGTCCATACCGGAAAAAAGACCATTATAAGGGTCTTCCAACCAGACCAATGTACATAAGCAGCCATGCTCTTTCCCCTGAAAACAGCAGGGTTTGAACTGGAATGGCTCAGTTGTTCTGCCATGACTGTTATCTCTGAGTTATCAGATTAAATACAGTTCACTCCATTAGCCTGCCTTAATTCTCACATATGTAAAATACTATCTAGGGGGTTTTAACAGGCTTTTCCACCTCAAAAAAAATAGAAAAACATAGTGAAGACAAGAAAATTCTGTGCTGATCAACTGAATAATGCAGATAAAAATAAAATACCATGTTCAAGAGGATGACTCAAACCAAGTGAATACTTACTTGATGTGATGCAAATGAGTAATGGAGAGATGAACCTTTCCAGACATTTACTAGAAAATCTCTGCCCATCTATTTAAATTTCTTTGCTCTGTAAAGAGCACCATCAAGGCTGTTTACACCGAAGCTACAGAATTTAAAAAACTAAAGCACAAAACCTTCATATGGTGAATCTTTGCTGGATGCCATTATACAGGCTGACTTTACATGTAGTCAGTCTCCTCCACTCAGCTGCATGCCTAAGCCAAATTCAGGGCTTTTTACAACAAAGTAATGTTAAATACTGGCCCTACTGAACTTTGAGGGACTTTTGCTATTGGCTGCAGTGGGCCCAAGATTTCACTTCCTAGCATATCTCTAGAAGTATGTAATGGTTAAATAAGGAGATGAATGTGTGCAAAATATGCAAGACATCGAATCTTTGCAACTCTTCTAAACAAGGATTGTCTAGCAGCCAGATCTAAAGGCTCAAAATCCAGACTGGGCCTGAGAAGAACAATTCATCAACGTGTCATGGCATCTTTAGCCAACACATCCTCTTTCGGCTACTTCATTTGATAACCATGGGTTATGAAACTCACCCTTGCAAAACTGAGGTATACAGTATGAGAGTGCTGGATAAGTGTCATACTATGCTTAAACCACCGCTGGGCAGATAGTTTTCCAGTAATAATATATGCAGCTCCTCATCATGCAAACATATACTTCCCAAAGTCCCCGTGTTAGCAGTGTATCAGTGTAGCTCATGCAAATCTCATGAAAAAGGAAACAAGTTAATAGATGCTTACATGTTTCATTCAGACCGGTAACACTATTCAGGTGCTTATGTTTTCACAAGATGGGTTCCTTGCAGGAAAAGGGAAAGTTCTGAACATTTAACTTGCAGTTAAAAAAAAAAGACAGACAGAAAGAAAGAGAAAAATCCATTGCAAAAGGTCTTTGCAATAAATTTAATCAGATACCATCCAGTGTATTCAAAAGATCACCCTAGTCAGAGGATTATTCTTAGCCCTATAGTAAGCATCATATGTTAAGTTAGATGGCTCTCTCTATGGCTGGAAATATGGCATGAAGGTCACCCATGGCTTGATCTTTTCTAGAGTTGGCAGGAGTCCCACTTCAAGTAGGAGGTTAGACTAGCTGACTTCCAGAGGTCCCTTCCAACCAACATTTCTATGATAGCATGACCTCATGCCTATATTGCAATTAAAGGGACTGTGTTAATTCTTAAAAAATCTTTGGCATGTGCAGAGCTCATTAAGGGTATTAATATATAAAGAGTTTAAAGGAAGGGGCTTTCAGTCGCGTTGGTTCTTTATCTGTGTACACCACACTTTAGACAACAGTATAGCTTAGTTTGCTTGCAGTGGGAAATAATTTGCTGAAAGTGGACAACAATGTTTTCTAGTTTTCCTTCTCCCTGTATTTATTTTACAGTAAGTAGGTATTTATTGATGGGGACGATCAGCCCCGTTGTCTGGGTGTGAGACCCAGCAGGCGAGTCAGCTGGCAAGGTTCTTCCCATGTCACTTTAAAGACCGAGGGGGGTTACTGCCTGCAGGGGTGTGGGAGTCTGCAGGGCCCACCGGAGAAAAAGCATTTTGGGATTGAACAAGACGTATTATGGGATGTTTAGGGAAAGGACCAGAGGTGGGGAAGGAGAGATCAAGGTGGACTGGGAAGGAACAAGATTTGGAAAACAGAGGGGTAATGGGTGAATAGGGGACGGTTGCATGCACACAGGTTGCTGGTCAGTACGCTTGTCTGGCCATGCTTTGGGTCTGGTCACCGCAGTCTCTCCTGTCTTCTCACTAAATGCTGTTCCTGACTGTTTTCCTGGGTGGGGGGGCTCTCTGTTCTGTGTGCACATGTGCGTACAGAGGTCTGAGTGCCAGCCACTGGGGAGACTGGAGAGTGTGCCTATTGTGTGGGTGTGGGTGTGCATACTTGCTACTGACTATCACGCTGGACTACCCACAAGTAGGCTAAGAGACTTGGCAGTCAGCGTATTGGAGTGGCCATAAGCAGCCAGAGGGTCTGAGAGCAGCTACTGGAGGGACGTAGTGGCTGGGAGTCACCTGCTGGGAAGGCTAGCGTAGAGACCTGTTTGTGTATGGCTGTGCACAGGTGATGGGAAGGCCAGGGATCCAGGGGCCAGATACTGGAGAGACCCAACAGCTCAGTCCAATTATGGGGAGGATGCATAGGGCACATGTGTCTCTGTGCAGGTATGCAAGGAGGTCTGAGTACCAGTAACAATCATAGCATCATAGAATAGTTTGAGTTGGAAGCAACCTTAAAGATCATCTAGTTCCAATCCCCCTGCCATGAGCAGGGACACCTTCCACTACACCAGGTTTCTCAAAGCCCCATCCAACCTGGCCTTGAACACTTCCAGGGATGGGGCATCCACAGCCTTTCTGGGTAACCTGTTCCAGTGCCTCACCACTCTCACAGGGAAGAACTTCTTCCTTACATCTAACCTAAATCTACCCTCTTTCAGTTTAAAGCCATTACCCCTTGTCCTATCAGTACATGCCCTTAAAAAGTCCCTCTCTAGCTTCCTTGTAGGCCCCCTTTAGGTAGTGGAAGGCTGCAGTAAGGTCTCCCTGGAGCCTTCTCTTCTCCAGGCTGAACAACCCCAACTCTCTCAGCTTGTCTTCACAGGAGAGGTGCTCCAGCCCTCTGATCATCTTCATGGCCCTCCTCTGGACTTGCTCCAACAGGTCCATGTCCTTGGGGGCCCCAGAGCTGAACAAAGTACTGCAGGTGGAATCTCACAAAAGCAGAGTAGAATCATAGAATCATTTAGGTTGGAAAAGACCTTTAAGATCATCGAGTCCAACCATCAACCATGCCCACTAAACCATGTCATGAAGTGCCCTGTCTACATGCTTTTTGAATACCTCCAGGGATGGTGACTGCACCACTTGGGTGGACAACCCACCTGGGCAGCCTGTTCCAATGCCTGACAACCCTTTCAGTAAAGAAATTTCTCCTAATATCCAATCTAAACCTCCCCTGCCNAGGCTAAACAACCCCAGTTCCCTCAGCTGCTCCTCGTAAGACTTGTGCTCCAGGCCCCTCGCCAGCTTCATTGCCCTTCTCTGGACACGCTCCAGCACTTCAGTGTCTTGCCTGTAGTGTGGGGCCCAAAACTGAACACAGTACTCAAGGTGCGGCCTCACCAGTGCTGAGTACAGGGGGATGATCACTTCCCTGCTCCTGCTGGCCACACTGTTTCTGATCCAGGCCAGGATGCTGTTGGCCTTCTTGGCCATCTGGGCACACTGCTGGCTCATATTCAGCCGGCTGTCAAGCAGCACCCCCAGGTCCTTTTCCACCGGGCAGCTTTCCAGCCACTCTTCCCCAAGCCTGTAGTGTTGCATGGGGTTGTTGTGACCAAAGTGCAGGACCCGGCACTTGGCCTTGTTGAACCTCATACAATTGGCCTCGGCCCAACGATCCAGCCTGTCCAGATCCCTCTGGACCAGGCTTGCGGGACTCAGGGGTTCATATGTCCAAGTGCCAGCAGTAAGGGAGATCAAAGATCAGGTGAAGTTACTGGACAGACTGTCTGAAACACATCAGCTACTGGAGGCATAGTGTGTGTATATATATATATATGTATCTCTGAGTGTTATGTGTATGTACACATACAGGCATATGCACACATGTATTTTCAACTACTGGGCTTTCATCCTCATCAGTCAGAGAAGGTAACAGGATGAGGCCAGGGGTGCTGTTTGTGTTTGGTTGAGTGCTGTGTTGTCTGCCTGTGTTGATCCGTAGGACTAGCCATGTAGATATGTATGTACGTATTGTGTGCATGTGTGGCTGCTGGGAATACACACCTCACTACTGGGGGGACCTGAGGCTGCAGAGCTGCAGCAGCCTAAGCTGGGTTTGAGCTGCATTTGGCAACCCCCAGAACTCTTGAATCCTTTGACTCCCAAAAGCTCTGACTTCTTTTTGTGCTGTTGGAGAACTTACAGCTTGTCTGTTTCACAGCTAAAATAGATCAGACCCACTGTATATACAAAATGTAAAGTCAAGGTGGAGAACCAATTTACTTATGACTACAAGTCTGCAGAAATGTGTAGGGCCCTAATTCAGAAAACAAGTATGAGCCTAACTGCAGACATATGAAGCATACCCAGACTTAAAGTTATGCTCATATTTAAGCACCTTTTTAATAAGGTTTTATGACAACAGGTAGTCATTTTCATGGCTGAGTTGGCAATCAAGGGTGTTGTTCCTAACTCTACTCTCCACAATAGCCTCAGCATTCAGTAGTGTTTCCAACCCAGCTTAGATATCTTTTCGAGTGTACAGACTGAGCTTCACACAAGGCTTTCAGATAGACTGGTAACACACATGCCACACAGTGAGCACACATGACCCATCCACATGTTCCCTGGCTTCTGGGACACATGCTGGTTGGTGGTTTCTTTCTCATTCATCCCTTATTCCAGCCAAGCCCGGCTTCTTAACACACTCTTTTCCCTTGTTGGTCAAGTCATTCTCAGGAGAGAGCTGGATTTGAACATCTTCAGGCCAAAGCGGGCCTATAATCTGAGTTTCCTGCTTTAAAGAGATTGATATAGTCTTATGTACTGGCAAATATTTACAAATACAGGACATCCCTGCCAGGGCAGAAAAAAGCAGGCTGACCTTCCTTCCTTTTTGGTACCTAACCTCAAAAAAGGGTTTGGGGTTACAAATCCAGACTTGAGAGAAGGGCCTGAATCCAGTGGCTTTTGGAGGCACCCTTTAGTGTTCCTTTACTACTACAGTAGACAGTGCTTCCATAGTCTGCTGGCTGCTGTCATTCCCGAGTGACTAACGCTCCTCTGCTGCTCTCCGGGAGCCTGAGGGGTTTCTGGATTCAGCCTGCAGCAAACAAACTACTGCAGTGCTGAGCATGTGCGTGGGAGCGAACACACTGGATGTGGGAAGAGGGCTTTACCTAGGGAGGCTGGAAAATTAGGGGAGCTCTGAACCCTCCTTGTTCTCCAGCTGCAGCTCTGCCCTCTGAGAGGGTAATTGCCTGCTGTTGGTCACCCTGGCTGACTCCCCCTCTGCTGAAGGTTGCCACTTCCATTGGGTGAAATGCTCCCCAAAATGCCCCCTGAGCCTCTGGAGGCAAAAAGAGGTGGGTCAGAAGAGCTCCTT
This sequence comes from Pandion haliaetus, assembly GCA_013401275.1. Lineage (NCBI taxonomy): Eukaryota > Metazoa > Chordata > Aves > Accipitriformes > Pandionidae > Pandion > Pandion haliaetus. The sequence continues at coordinate 18,702 of VYZV01042191.1, forward strand.
AGTTGCTCTGCATAAACTGACCCACCTCCGTTGGAGTGAAAGGCAGCAGCAACGAGCCGCAGGAGGTGATAATCTTTCAGCTGATGTCATGGCAGTGGGAAGAAAACTCTATTGAGGCTGAGGTATTTGAGCAGGGCAGCAGAGACAGCACCCTAGTTCCTATGAGAGGATTGGAAAAAAAGAAAGAGCCTTTGGATCTTTCCTGACTGCCCTTCCCATTCACCAGGGTTTTCATCTTCCCCCCGCAAAAAGGCATCAAGAATGGGGCAGTGCAGGCTGTATACAATACATGCTGGATCCATGTAATTTTTGTATTTTCTGCATTTTTGTGGGGAAAGATGCACTCAGTTGTGATTTTGGGGAAGCTCAGGCCATGCACACAAAGGAAAGCTCTCTCCTGGCTATCCAAACACCAAGCGATGTCTTCATTTTTGAGTGTCTAAACTAAGGCAGCTTAAGCAGGTTGGCTTTCAGATGGGGGATATTAAGCCAAGCCCTCACGTCTGAAGTTTAATACATCTCAGAAATAGGGGTACTTGGAATTGCAAACCATCTGAGAACGCCTTGGTCTGCATGCAGTGCAATGCCACAGTATAAGGGCACAATCTGGCTGTTTCCCTGTGGTCTGCTCGCACCGATGGCAGTGCTGCTATCACAAGTAGCTCTGTAAAGAAGCAGTCTGCCCAGTAATAACTGCCTGCCAGATCACCTACTTGCTGCATAAACTATCTTAATTTTTGCAGTGGAGTCATACACAGGACAGACCTGTCAGACACTTAGAAAAACAAAGCAGAACAAGAACAAAGGTGGCAAACACAAAGCAACCAAAGAGAGGTAAGGATGGGTCAGGCTGGAGATGGTGACAGGATTCTGCAGGAGATGGTGTAAGAGGCTTTCGCGTCCTGTATTTGTGTCAACCAGACAGTAATAAAGTACAACAACCCAGAACCCATTAACATGCACTCCTGTGGCCAGTTCTTAATCTGGTTTCTCAAGGTGTATTTTATTGTGCCATGAACACAATTATTTTTCACAACTCTATTTTCATGAGAGGTTATTACACATTAAATTACAGCATTCCCATGCCTTCAGACTTTTTGTAACAGTAGGAGAAATGGTGGGCTGGAGAAGACAGCTGGGTTTGCATGCAGTATACGTCAGTTTACTTAAGCAGAACCATTTTACTGCTGCTGGAGGAATGCAGCAAAAGGTCAGTGTTGAAACTCCACTAAAGCAAGTTGAGCACACATTCCAGCTGCGAACACATGCTCACTACTTGCTTGATCAAAAAGGAAATTTCAGAGGTCTGCTACATGCTTGCCTTGACCCTGCTCCATACCGCCTGTCTAGTGTGCATCAGACAAACTATTCTTTAATCCTGCATGGGATACACATTCTGGTTAAAGGATGCTTGGAATAGTTGCATATCATCATTAGCAGCGTAATCTTAAACTGGGCCCATGCATATGGAGGAGTGCACAATAGTATGGAGAGGGATGTCAAGAGGAGAAGTGTTACATGAATACATGAAATGCGTGGTTTTACTTCTTAGTCCTGCGTGCCCATCACAGCCTGACCTTGTTCAAATGAGACTCATCTTTGCAGGGGAAAAATAAACTCAACATTATTATTCAGCTCTTGCATTTTCTTTGCCTGTGTCTTCTTCAAATGTTTAATCTTCCAGAGTCTGCCTGACCTGGGCAGTGTCAGAGGAAGAATTCTGTGCTAACAAAATGCACAAAGAAGCCACATCAACTTAATTGGGCTGTTAAAAATTGCAGAAGTGAAGCTCTTACAGCTACAAGAGCTTTTGGCTGATTTAGAACATGCCCTCATAACATCACTTGATAAAAATAAGACTCTGACTTTTTAATAGAACAAATTACTTAGGTTTTATATTTAACCGCAGTCACTGTTAAAGCTATAACTGGTTTTCAGAATATTTTAGGAATCTGATCTTGCTTGTCCATATGTTAAAAGCCATCACAACAAATACCTTACATTGCGATTCTTGATGAAGAAATAACAAGGTGGCTGCAGCCTTAAATACAAAGTGTTTATTTTGTGCTCAGATTTGCTACTCTTATATGAGTGTATTGGGTTTGTGTGGTGGGGTTTTGGTAAACCAGCTAGGCTTAAACCACAACACAGAGTAAGTATCAGAAATTATAATTTCAAGGCAAGGCAGGATGCAGTCTTGAACCAGAGAAACTTGCAGACCTGCATGGTATTTGGAGAGAGTGCACTAATTTTCTAGTTACTCACAGCCAGCTCTTCAACAGCTCCCAGACTCCAGTGTGAAAAATGGCACTACTATTGAGGACCCCTCCATGTACTGGGAGCAGAGGAGATTTTGACACAGAGAGGTGGGTTCCTTTCCGAAAATCGGACTTGCAAGATTTAAAAATATTACCCAAAGACCATTGTAATCAACCAGATTAAAACTCTGGGTTTACTGATCTCACCTTGTACTTGGGTTGTGCCTTGGGGAGGGGAAGCTTCAGTCAGTTTAACTGTATTGTACAGTCATGGATTAGTAGCAAAACATCTAGAATCATAAACAGATTAAAAAGACAGTGTTAAAAATATGAGGTTAAAGAATGAGGTCTTTTCTGGCAGAAACCCAACTCCTTTTTTTTACTTTGCTTTTTACTATGCGTACTATGTGGGATGACCACATAGCACAAAATCACAATGAATAGTAATTTGGAGAGTGGAAACAACATGCTGAATAAATGTAGTAGGCATTTGAGGAAGAATCCATCACTAGCAGCAGATTAGTTTATTTTCCCTGACTCGGGCAATTTGCAATTGGCAGCAACAAATTGTGGGAAAAGCTGACACAATTAGGGTAGGGCTGGACCCTGAAAAGCTGGAGGAATGGGTTGACAGGACTCTCGTGCAGTCTGGCATTAAAAAATGCAAAGCCCGAGGCCTGGGAGGACATTATTCCTGGCAATATTACAGGCTGGGCACTGACTGGTGGGGAGGCAGCTTTGCTTTTAGAAGAGGCTGGGGATCCTGGTGGAGAGTGAGCTGAACCTAAACCAGTAGTTGTGGTGAGGAAGGTCAACCACACACCGGGCTGCATTAGCAAGAATGTGGCCAGGAGGTTGAGGGAAGTGATTATTTCCCTGTAACTGGCACTGGTGAGGCCACATCTGGTGCGCTATGTCCAGTTTAGGCCATCGCAGCACAAAAGAGAGGTCAACAAATTGGAGGAGGACCAGCAGAGAGCCAGTAGGATGCACAGGGAGCATGCTGAAGATGTTCAAGGAGAGGCTGAACAAGCAACTTACCAAGGATCAAGGTACTGCTAAGCTGTTTGTAGCATTTTTGACCAAAGAAAAAATGCTTCTGTTTGTCTTGGAAAGATGCCTTTTGAACAAGGTCCTGGATATCATCAACGAAGTCATTCTGTCATCCTTCCATGGAGAATTCACAAAATTTGACCACTCAAGTGTGTCGTAAATGCATCCCTTCTTCAAGCACAGAAGATGCCAACAGGGTGCGAGTTTAACAGCTCTCTGCAGGAACTGTACAGGTCTCATAGAATGAAGAGCTCATATTATGGTTCAGTTCCACTTTTTTAATGCCATATTTTACCTTTTTCCATGTTTCTTTTTAGAATTTCTTTACTAATCCTGTTATACCACTGAGATATAGGCCGTCTCACTCCTTCACCTCTTCTCTAACACTGATACCAAAAAGAGGCTCACTAACTCTGCTTAATTTGCACCCTCTGCTCCTTAATGCTCTGATTTTAAAACTACTTCTACATTCTACATGTGCCTATCTTTACTGCTGTAAGTCAGGCCAGTTCAGCAATCTGCAGCAGCATGTGCCTAATTTTGAGTGTGTGAACAGTCCCGGGTTCCACAGGAGCTGACAGCCACAGATTCCAAAAGTGTAACTCGCTAAAAGATAGGTACTGGCTGATCCCAGCCTCCTGCCACATATCTTTGGTCCATGATGTAAGCCACAATACTTACTAGCTGCCTATTCTCTGTATATTTTTTAGTGTTTGCTCTGCACTTTAACCATTTCTATTTTTTTCCTGTATCCCCTGCAGATCTGATGTGTACCTCACAATTTCCAGGACAAATTTCCACACACATGCCTGCAAAATTGCTTCCAATCTCTTTTGGTATCTTTGAATACCATAATATCACCTTTCTGTCTCAAAATTATATGTTTTTATTACCCTTCTCCCTTTTTCTCCATTTCCTGGACAGACTTTTCCCTTAATCTTTCTTTGCAGAACTAAGTCTTATCAGTTACATTGCTTTAAACAGCTTACCTGCCTTGCATTCCTGGTCCCTTGCAAGGTCTATACAAATATGGAGCTCCTCAATAAGCTATGGCATAGCTTGAGCCCCCTTTGCTGTATTACCATCCTGCTGTTGAGGAGCTAAAAATTAACCTATTCTCTTTCCCTTATTCAGAAAAGGAGTTATAGGAACAAACCCTGAATTACTGCATTTATATATGAAAACTCATCCTGTTTGCTTTAGACTGCAAACCTGACCAGAAGGTAGGTCACTTCTGAAATGGCCCCATTTCTTCATTTAGCCAATGAACTTTCTCTTTGGATGAATTTCTGGTGGCTAACCAAGCTTTAGCCACCCATTTAGAGAGCTTTCTGAGAATGCAGCTGCAGCTTTACTAGACCTCTGGTGATGAGAACAGGGTAGTTTTATACGCACGTTTTTCAAAGAGGGAATAAAAAATCTACTGTTACTCCTATAGATCCAGTTTAACCTCAGGTCCCTTTTAATCAGTCCCAGGAATCAACTTATTTATACTAAATAACAAAGAAAAAAATCTCCCTTCCCCTCCCACCCTTGTTTACCTATTTATAGAGGTTCACATAAAGAGGAACACGAAAGGCAAACACTGGCTCTAACTTCAAGCTAAAATGGCATTTTGGAGCCATCGAAAAGCAAGCTGACAGATGTCTGATTTATGCTCCCAGGGACTGAAGGCAGAGCATTCAATCTTTTGGACAATTTTGAGTATAAAGATCTATAAGGAAAAAATATTTACCATTAAGAGTGGTGCAGCATTGGAATGGGCAGCCTGAGAGGGTAGGGAGTCTCCTGTCTTTGAGGATACTTTTTCAGAGCCTTGAGTGCACCAGGAGGCTGTTACTGCTTTGTAAACCTATGCCCTCCAAACTACACCCTCTGCCCATTGCTCCAGGTGCTCCCTTTAAGCTCAGAGCTGTACCTTCAGTCCTGGCCTAAGCTACAGCACAGGTGTTCCCGTTCCCGGTCCGGTTCCCAGGGGCTCCTGTGCTGTTATTTGGATTTCCTGGTTTGAACTGGGACCTATCTTGCCTTTCTGTGCTGAGCAGTGGGCTGTCAATGGGACCTGTTAGTATCAGCACCCCTGCTCTGCTCATCCAATTTTGGTGCTGGTGAGGACCTGGGACTGTGCCCTGGCTGAAGGCACTGCCCTTACCCATGCTGCAGTCACCCTCAGTGGCTGGCTTGCCTTCTTTTGTGGAGCAGACCTGTTCTTGCCGCTGCCTGATGAGGTTAAAGATTTGACTGGGCATCCTGCTCTTGCTTTGGAGTCAGCATTGCTTGGAGCAGGAGGTTGAACTTGATGAACTCCCCAGGTCCCTTCTAATGTAAATCTTTCTGTGACTCTGTCTCACTAGTTACTCAGGAAGTTAAGGAATCAGAGAGAAGATTAATGGGGAAGGGCAGGAGAAGACATGATGAGTTCTTCAGTAATATCATTGACTGTCTAAATTTCCTCCCTGTATGAGCTATTACATAGTTGCTCTTTTTGCACATGCAATACCATGATGGTGGACACCTTGCAGAACAATGTTGAAACCAAATAAATGAAACACCCAAGGAAGAAACAAGGTATTTCTGCAATGGGCAGGATAAGGCTGAGTCTGAGAAACCTGCCATGGTATGACAGGAGCAGCAACAGGGAGCTGGAATCCCATGGCTCCTGCAATTTAATTTCAGCTTCATAAAGAATTTGGAGAATCTATTTTTCTTGCTCTGGTTCCACAAAGTATTTAGAGCATGACCCAGCATTTGCGAGGTGGCTGCTGAGACCTGTGTCCCTGAAGTCCTGCTAGCTAGGTAGCCCTATGGGGCTTAATCACATGGAAAACACATGCAGCTGATGACAGAAGCCAGGGGTGTTCAAAAACCCTGCATGGGTCACTCAGCTCAGTCTGGAGTTCTGATGCCCTTTAAAAAGTTCTCCCAAGTGCAGATCTGGATACAAGCAGGGTGAGGATGAGGGACATAGTGCAGCCAATCTCCACTCACTCTTATGTAGCTGGGAATGTGCAAATGCTCTAGCACAAAATAAAGGAAGGTGGTCTTTGAAAAACCCCCCCACCCCTTAAAACATCCAGGATACTGCAGCTGGGATACTGAGACACCCACCTGATGCAAGTATGTGTGAAGAGTCTGCAGAGCTTCAGATTATGGACTTGAGATTGCTTTTCAGACTTTGATTGAGAAACATGTCTGTGCCACTGGGAGAGGTGCAAGAGGTTTCCAAGCAGACACTGTCACTGCAGCTGCTGCTGGATCCAACACCAGCTCACATACCTTTACCCGCAGTCTGTTTGCTGTTCCATTCCCAGGTAGGCTGCTGGGTGCTGAGGAAGGGGTTCATCTCCAGAGTAAAATACTTCCATTTAGGTGTCTCCATGTGTCTCAGCTCCTGTGAAACACAGACCTTGTCAATGAAGGTAGTGGAGTCCCAAGAGTGCTTCAGCTCACCCTGAAGAAGACACCTGCTGGGTGGTGAGCTGTGTCACTTACTGGGCTCCTTGACTCTTAATTAGATTCCCCACTGACTGTACTTAGACTCTCAGTGCACATGAACCCACACAAGTGCCTGAATACAAAGCAGTTTCCCACCCTAAGTGGCCTAAGGACTCTTTTCCTAGAACCAGGCTCTACGCCACTCTCCTCTCGTGGTAGGAGGCCCTGCATATTGACCCCTTCCCCTTCCTCTCACTCTCCAGTAACTCATTCAGCCTTCCTCTGTGGAAGAGCAACATGACAACAAGGGTTGCACACTTGTCTGCCTTACGGGATTTCGAAGACTTCAGATGCGGTGAGTGCAGCCAAAACGTGAAGTAATGTTGCTTTCCCTCACCTCCTGGGGACCAGTGGGTGATCCAGTTGTGCTCCAGAAACATCCGTTATGCTTTGGTTCAAGTCTTGTATTCCATTTAAAGACTAAACCATACTCCCTAAGTACCAGGGATCTGAGGAGTTTCACTTCCACCCTTCAGGTAGCTGTGGTCAGGACTCAGGGATGAAGTATCTATCCACCCACCATCTTCTTACCTTCTCTTCCCCACCAACACAGCAGGGGGAATGGGAAAAGGGTGGGGGAAGAGGGCAGGAGGAGATGTCAAAGGCAGGATCCTGTCTATGGAAATTAAACAACAAATCACAACTGCTATCAAAGCTGCATTACAAGCTTTAGACCCTCAGTGTTGCCCACTCTGCAGGATAAAAAGCTTGACAAAACCAGGAAAGAGTTCAGAGGACTGCACAAAAGGCCCAGGATTCAGACTTCTCCTCTGAAATTTGAGGAGGGACCCAGGCCAACAGATGAAGAACTGACATGCAAGAGAAAATCCTCAAATGAGCTAATGTTGCACAACACGAGGAACACACGGTTACCTGGCAAATGGCTGAAGTTGCTTTTAACCTTCTATACTGGATTACAGCATATCATCTGAATAGCCTCCACCATCAGGAATCACCCAGAGATCTGGCCAGCTGGCCTCTTGGACAAAACCTCATCATCACCACTAACAAAACCAAGTTATTTTTGCTTTCCTATTAATAATGCTGCCTAAATGGGGCATTTAGTACCCCTGTTCCTGTAGTGTCCCTGTTCCTGCTGTAATGAGAAAACCATACATGTAACCACTAAACCCAAATTAAACACGTTCCACATCATTCCACTCTTCTAATAAATAACACAGAACAGATCTCTGTGGGGGCTGGCGGCTGTCACTTCTTTTTTTTAAGCTCAGGATTTTGCCCTTGGACTGCCTGTCCTTGCAGAGTGGGAACAGCTGAGCAGGTGATGAGAGAGGCAGTGTGGGCTGGTGTGCAGAACACCAGCTTGGGAACCTGCAGGTTTGCCATGGAGTTACCGCTCTGTCTTATGACAGTCATTTCAATCTCTGTAAGATATCTGGAGGCAGACACGACTACTGTTCTTAATGGGATTTTATTATGCCACGAATGGAGAAGGACCAGAAAGCCAGCTGCACTAAAATACAACTCTCACTGACAGGTCTGCATCACAGAAGGATTTTTCTACACTTCCAGAGAGTTCCAAATCTCCTTCAACCTGCACTGGCAAGAGCTTCACAGGGAAGTCAATGCAATCATAAGCAGCTTTGGCTGTTTCCCTTCCGACTCAATGCCAGCTGCTTCTGCAGGCTATGTGAGCTTCCTTCTCCAACACTCTTCCTAGAACAGAAGAGAAGTTGACACACAATTTCCTTTCCTGGAGGGCTTCCTGCCTCCAGGTTTCTATGCAAGCTTTAAACAGGCATAAACCTAGGAAAGATTTTGTGCAGAAAACGGTAAAGATAAAGGATGCAAGTTCTACCCTGTTACATCATGGCACATTGAGAACAGCTGTGCTGCAAGAAGGAATTTGTGGTTGTATCATAAAGAACAAGATTTGCCCATAACCCTGTCTATGCGCAAGCACAGTAAAGTTACTCTGTGTCCATAAGAACTAGTTTCTGTGGTAACTCCTCAGGAGAAAAAGATGGGTATGTTTGACCATATCTGTGCTTGACATACCCTCTTCAGAATGTGAATTTGGCATGAATAAGCAGTAAACCAAGATTTTTTCCAAGCAAGCTAGCATCCATCTAGTCCTAAATCCTCCACAGTTTCCTTTGGGAGTGAATCCTTTTTCCCTCTTGCCCTCCAAAAAATAGCAGGAAGCTATTCTGTCATTTGTGTCTGCCTGTAGGAAATCAGCATGTGAAAATCCAGTGAGAGCCCTTGTGGCAAAATGGGAAGATAATTATTTTAGATTACTTTCTAAGTTGTTCAGCTTACCCACTCTCTTACCCAGGTACTCTCATGCACCAAGATGCATGTGCCCAAGTTGCCTAGCAAGGATTACTGTGTGTGTGACATGAAGGATGAGGTAGGTCCCCTGTTAAGTCTTCACTACGTACCTTGGGGTCCTTTTGACTGGTGATGACAAACTGGGTTTGAACAGGTCTTTTATATGCTTTAGGGGTCAGCAGTTGTAATGGGGTGATACTTTTGCTTCAGAAGCTTGCTTGCTTCAGCCTCCAAGAGTCTTAGGCAAGGTTGCTGTCTTGTCTTGTTTTTATTCATTTTGGATACCTGTATGGCTACAAATCTGCTCTCTGTTGGATAACAGGAAGAGAAATAACAAATGCAGTGTGCTATAACCCTTTTTGTCATCCTCCTACTACCAGAGCTCAGGTCTTTTGCTGATTAATCATCTACGCTGTGGCCCTATCCAGTCTAGTCTTGATGACACAACACACCTCTCGGTGTTTACCAGTTTTACAGCTATCAGTCGGGTCTTTGGGTATCAATACAGCTCATCCCTGCAACCCTTGCTTTATTATTTTTGTCTGCTGCTTTCATACTGTGATTCGTATTTCATTCCTAATAGTCCTAGTATTTGTGTTACAAACCCCTATGTGCTGGCCAACAAACCCTATTAACCTAAAGATGGTATGGTGTCTGATGGGGGTCCATGGTCATACTTGGGCTAACAGAGCTTTAGGCAAGTTATCTAGAGCCTGCAATACTTCCCCTGCCACAGCAGTCAGATTTGTCACCTGGAAATCTCCCTTCGCTGTTCCACCACCAGCCTGGGTCTTCAACAGAGGCAAGGTGAACAACTTTAGTCTGTCCTTCTGTGTTTGAATGAGGGATTGCTCTTTCCAGGCCTTAAAATAGGGAGAGACTTTTAAGAGATTTGAAAATGGAACTTAGGACCCTAAGTCATCATGCATTTTTGAAAGATGTGCTCTGCACTCATATCATGTTACTGCTCAGCTGCATGGCTTTTCCTAGACTATCTGAAAGTGGATCCGTACTGCTGTGTTCCAAAGGGGGTTATTTTAATATTGCACTAAAATACTGACAGTGAAAACCTGTTACTTTAATTAGGCAGTAAGCACTGTTATCCTGGCTCTTAAGATTTTGAGTAAGCAGAGGTTGATTGCTGAAGTAAACTTTAACCATTTTGGAGTTCACAAGATTTATTTTACTGCAAATGCTATAGGTGTCTCCCTTGATGCCTTCCAGATTTCACTGGGCACATGAAGCCAGGACAATATGCTATCTGAAAATCAAAAGGTTACTCTCACTGAATTTTCTGGGAACGTCTTCTTCATGGGCCAAGAGGACAAGTTTAACCAGAATGAGACAACTTTTAGAGGAGACAAGGCTTGCCTAACTGAATCAGAAGCTCCAGAATTTACATGGCAGTTCATCTTCAGACCACTTTGCTAATACACAGAAACTCAGCAACCTGCTGGCCCCAGATCAAACTACAGAATGGATTAAGACTCATTTCAGCTCCGATGCAGAATTGCTGAGCAATACAGGACTACAGTAGACACTTCATCTCCCAGCTGCACATCATTGGTCTTAGGCCAGGTACCAAGACTCTTGGTCTTATGAGGGCCTGATGTCCCAGTGAAATCACAAATTTTAGCTATTTGTTTTGGTTTCCAGATCAAGCAAGAGAAGTCCTGATTTTTGCAAACAAGCAATCTGGCTACCCTTTCCACATAGTATGCTGTCAGCAATACTTGCTCAGTGAGAAACTGCAGGTGGGAGGCTGTCCCCTGCTCTAGCTACCCTGGCCCACCACAGCTCTCAGCAGTCACTTTCCAGTGGGGCTGACTAAAAGCCAAAGCAATGCATCCCATAGACTTGGCAGAATTTTTCCCAGTTTTTTGTACTATCATTTAGTATTCACTCTAGGATTGAGAGTACCAGGATGCAACAGGGTGCATTCCACAAAGTGTTCCGTTGACTTGGGCCATCAGAATAGCTTGTTGGGAATCTGCAGTGGCAGATGTGCCAGCACAAGTTAGAGAAGCTCTTTTAGCTCAAGCCTTGGCTTTACTATGAGAAACCTGACAAACGAGACACAAAGATGCAAAGGTGATCAAAAGCCAGTGATAGAAAGCCAGCCCTACACCCTCCTCTCTCAACTCATGAAACCACCAAAAACTGTTTTGCCTGCTGATTGGCAGCTGTATTCTCATTTCTGTCCTAGGACACTGATCATGAGCAAACTGCAAAATTACACTTGAAGCATTCTTTAGGGGGAAAAAAAATCAATTGGAAAGAAAATATTACCGTGCATATTTTACAGTGATGGCTCTGAGATTAGGCAATGCTTCTAGGAGTCATGTGTATTGGGAATTGGCAAGTCTTCAGACTGTAGTGTAAGTCAACCTGGGAAATCGATGTTCCATCCCTATTACAGTGACCCTGGGCTTTGTTTCCCACTGACACTGGCCTCTCATAAAGACTGGAGCTATGCTGAGGGGGTGTAAAATACTAGTATTATTCCTTGCTAAAAATTATATATGCACTTTGCATAGCTGAAAAATCATGAGGTGAACTAGAAGGCAGGAGAGGAAAGGGTCTGAAGATTTTCATTGCGAGCAAAAGGCAGAAGATATTCCAAGTGCTGCTTCAACAAAGGCAGAGAGGCTTTGAAACGCCACCTGGCACAAGACAGGGTCTAGCCCAGTGGTTCCCAATCTTTTTATAGCTGACCCTCTCTCAAGAGAATAATCAGTATTTCATGCATCACTGAATCTAACTGCTCACCTGCCTCAGGGCTGCCATCACCTCCCCTTCGCTCATGGTTCTCCTGCTTGAGTATCTGCAGTATCCAAGACCTCATATTACACCCCTGTTAATACAAAACTGTATGTCATGCCCAGTGTGCTCAGTTCAATTACACTTCCAGGTACACTCCTTATTAACATGCAGGCATCTCAAATGACACAGACGACACAAGTTCTGTGCTGTGAGAAGCTGACAGACATATTGGCAAAACTATTTGCATAAATCTCAGCCATTTTCCTGCTATTAATATGTTAATAAGTCCCACAAAACTAATTAAGATAAAAGTCTAATCTGTCCAGCTCCAGAGAAGCTGAAACAGCATTGGTGCAAAATGAAGGGAAACAAGACAGTCTGAGCAAATGGAAGGAGAGGAAAATTAAGATGCTCATACATTATTACAAAAAACAAGAGTATTTGGGCTTAAGGAAAAGAGACAGTGAAACAGTAGGGAGGTGTGGCCACTTCCCTTTTTCCTCTTCTTTAATGCATTACCTAAGCCCTTGTCTTGTTTGCAAGACAATTGCAAACACAAATACAATTGCACCCTTGCAAGAGGCACACACCCTCCCCAAATAAAAGTGATCATTTGGAAGTGACCTCAATGAAAAACATCAGTACTTAAGAACATATCAATGTCCCCAGGTACATGTAACTGCAAGATCAATGCTCCAGCCTACATGCCCCGCTCAGCAGAATTGCTGCTACAAGCAGCAGAAAAGTGCTTGCATAAAACCAGTAGGAGCAAGACGTGGGGCGTCCTCTCCCTTTAACATGGCTTACCTCTCTGTTAACCAGCCAGAAGCACTCCTTTCAGGGGTACAGGAAAGCTCTTAGTGCATGGGCCGCTATAATAAGAGGTGCCTTGGATTTGCTGGATACGTACAAAAAGAGCAATGGTCACTTCAAGCTAATTCTCCCCAAATATTGAGCTGCCCTGACATACACCCAGTGATCGCACCACCAAGGAAGTGACTGCAAAGTTTTCATTGCTCGCTGATGAGGTCCATAACTGTTTTTACACCTTCTTCTCTAAATAAGGAAGCCACCTGTGAGGCCTCCAATTGCCCAACCAATTTGACTCCTTTGCTTTCAAGAGCCAATGAAACCCCACTCCTGCCTCCGGTCTTGGGTGACAGCATTCATCAAACCTCAGCCAGCCCAGGAGGATGGCAGGTTAGTGTTACAGCCATGGCAGGCTTACCTTTGGCAAGCTGTTGATGTCAGAGTGATGATGTGGGGAGGGACAGCCTCTGCACTATAAAGATGAGTCAATCAAATATAATTGAGGCTGCCCACCGAAGAGCAGGATCTGCAAAACATGGTCCCCACCAGTTTGAGTCCTGCTGGCCTGTCTCTGCTTCCAACCCAACTGCTATCGGGCTTTAGTTTCATGTCAGCAATCTCTATTTGCTTTCCAAAAATAAGCCTCTGCCACCATGCTGAAGGGAGAAAAACAAGAAGGGCGGTATTTTTAGGGCCATTAATTCTGACCACGTGCCCAGGAGGTGAACCGGATGGCCACTGCACAAAGACTTCTCATCACTATGTCCTGCGAAGCCAGCATTCACCGGACGTTGCCTGCTTTCGTTCTCCTGGGTTTACTAGCTGGGATTGCTTCAACACATCCAGTTGTAAGCAGAACTAATGGCACATTGCTGGAAAGAGGATGGCAATCTCTGTTGTCCAGGTCCATTGCTGGGATGTCAGGGGAGAAGTCAGATGTGAACTGGGAGAGTGACTATTTGCTAGGAATCAAGAGGCAGCGGAGGCTTTACTGCAACGTGGGCATCGGGTTTCACCTTCAAATCCTCCCAGACGGAAGGATAAGCGGAGTTCACAATGAAAACCAATACAGTGAGTTGCATCCAGGAATGAAATAGAATAGATGTCACTTAATTGCTGTGAACTCTAGTAATTACCCTTCATAGAATGCAAATGTTATTACTTGATATTATTAATCTGTGCTACATCTGTTGCATTTTAAAAGTCTCTGGGATCAATAAACATTAGAAGCCTCCAGGCTGAAACATGTCAGAAATGCTTAGACAAATTTAGATACAATTTATTTTTACTCTGCTTTACTGCGCAGATGAGAAAAGACAAAGCAGGTTGAAAACTGTCTCTCTGCTGCATTTGCTCACTCCTCACCTTCTCATTTGCCTTTTGAATTCTGGAGGTTGTCGCTGAGCTCAGAGTGCCAAAGCATGGTTTTTGAATCCTAGCCAGCTAGTACTTTTGGGACACTCAGACATGGAAGGGGCTTGCTTTTCCTGGTTTGCTTGTTCTTATGGGTGCTGTTCTGTTACCACAAGATTGAAGAAAAGCATTAGCCCTATGGATTTGAATTTCCTGTAGAGGGTAGTTGCTAAAATCTTTTGCAGCTAAGATATCACGGGGGACTTCAAATGCAAGCCACACTTCTCTAAAGCTCAATAACAAACACTCAGTAATTATAGCATATTAGATAAAACTAATTTACTTATTAGAAAGCCCAAGAGTTTGACAGATCAAAAGAGTTTGATAGAGTGAAAGGATTATACAGCACATGACTACGATTCCAGAATAATTAATTTAAAATCCTACAGCATGTAGAAAAAACCAAGATCTTCTCTGTGTATTTCTATCTTGCTGGACTAGGGAGATAACTCTAATAAAGCCAATATGACAAGTTCAGTAGGGTATTTAAATAAATAAATTATATCTGAATTGCCTTTGATTAGCTCTAAATTCTGTGATAACACTTCTATTGAACTTCTTATTTTTTAGGTCTCTTTGAAATATCCACTGTAGAGAGAGGTGTTGTTAGCCTGTTTGGTGTGAAAAGTGCTCTCTTCGTTGCAATGAACAACAAGGGGAAGTTATATGGAACGGTGAGTGCAAGTGCAAATAGTTTTTCAAGGCTTAAACAAAGGCTGCAAAGGTTTGGTTTTTTTTTTTCCTCCTGGAATTCTCTGATTACAAGCAGAGAAAATAACCTTTCAATTACAGGGAGCCTGCCCAGCCTGGTGTCATCAGTGTTATGTAGTGCAACAAGCAGCATGGCTGTTAGAGGTCTGTTATTTTAAAGCTTTCCAAGCTTGTACAAGGAGCACCCTAGGAAAATGAATGTATTCTGCAAATAGTATGGATTAATTAGATGGCTTCTTCTAAGGGCTCAGCACTGCAAACACGTTCTAGTAGGGCTGAACCCTGTTGATTCCCTTTTGCATTGCATTGTACGTAACACAAAAGGGTGTGCTCTGCAAAAACTCCTAGGAGGGAAAGTGTATGTGTATGTCCGTAAGTGTGTGTGTGTGATTGCATGTGTATGTGTGTGTGCACAGGTGTGTGTAGGAGAGGTACAATTAGAGCTATTTATACTAGCTACCATTAGTAACATCATCACCACATACCTCCCCATACCAAAGCCAACCACACCATGAAGAATAAATAGGAAGCCTACCCTACAAAGTCAACATAGGCGCCGGGGGTTATTTTAATGACCAATTTTGTGAGATCAGTCCCAAAGAGTGAGAAAACAATAAGAGCTATTAACAATGATATGCAAGTCATACTGGAACACCATTGCCATCATCATCACCTAAAAAGTGCTAGCTATGCCATCTAAATGCAATTTAATCTCTGAGGCTTGAGCAAGGCATCTTCAGTCTCAACATTCAGCAGAAAAAGCGCTCATTAGGAAGCACATTTGAAAGAGGCTGGCTCTGGGCAATAGGCAAAACCAGTCTGTCTCAAAGTAACGAATGACACTGATTGAATTCATCTCTATTGTCAAGAAACAACAAAGTCATTTCCTTTGAAACAGCTGCAATTTCAACAAAGGCTTTCAGCTGCTTAATGAAATACCATGTGTTGTGAAGGACCCATAGCCATTACTAATCTGACTGATTCCTTCTCAAACAGATAATGACAGTGGGACATTTTAAGGTTCCACTCTAGGAATATTCTTTCAATCATGTCTGATTACAAGCACCTAAAATGTGCTGCAAGCCCAACTGCTTTGCTTGACTAGTTCTTTCTAAAGAAATGTAGGGTCTGGCTTCAGAGCTCCCTTTGATTTTTCTTCCCCCAGTTTCTATCCAGTCTTGTTTATTTTCAAAGTTATTTTTAAAAGCTGTAAGAGATGTGCATTTTCCCTTGCACAATACAATGTCCAAAGTTAAACTCTTACAAGATTTGAATGGTGTTATTACAAAGATGTCCAAATAGAACAGCACTCTCATGGTGTCTCATGTGCCAGACATTTGAAGTCAGGGAATTATTCTGCTTTCTCTTTTAAATTTCCTTGCTGCTCTGCATTTGTCTCCTGCTTGTCCTTGCACCTTTTCTCCCAGATAACTCCCTTTCCTTGGATTTACATGATGTGACATGAAGAAAAATAAAACTTTTCCCAGCTTAGAACCTGCTGCATATCTCACTAGCAGTTAAATATAGTATCACTAATGATTTAACAAAAGAAAAGATTTAGTGCTAAACTGAGGTCTTATTCAAATGCCTTATTCAAGCAAATAGTTTTCCCTGGACATTGCTGTTTGTAAGAGAAATGAAGGTTTTGACAGCCAGCATACCATTCTTTTATAAATTGCAAGACCTCTTGCAGAAGGGAGGTGTAAAATAAAGCTACATCATTTGGGCAAAAGGGCATGACGCTGACAGAAATTATTGCTTGCAAATAAAATTAAGAAATCCATGATTTATGATGAATTAACTTGATCTGTCACAGGAAGTACACAGTCCATTATCTGGACAGGTGGCATCTGAGTTCATCTGACACCAAATTAGCACTGAGGAGGGAGATTTATTGTTGGATGCCGTCACTGCGGCACCACCTGTTGCACAGTGCAACAAGTTCTTCTGTAAAATGCTAGTAAGAAAAATGGCTTGAGTCTTCATGAAATATTTATTTTACCTGTTTTGTTCTTCCCCTGCCCCTTCCTATTCTTTAGGCTGTTTTCCAAGATGAGTGCAAATTCAAAGAAACCTTGCTGCCCAATAACTATAATGCATATGAATCAAATGCTTACAGTGGTGCTTACATAGCACTCAGCAAACATGGGAGAGTGAAGAGAGGAAACAAGGTTTCTCCTGCTATGACTGTGACCCACTTTTTACCAAGAATATGAACATGAGCAAAGCAGAAGATTAAATCCCAGGAAAAAGTGTTTCATTTTGCACATGGGAATAATCTCCCAGGTAAAGTATTTATACTGTTCATTGAAAAAAAAATCTAGATATGTATGTATATTTGGATAAAAATATTTGTACTAGATTCATCACATAGCATATATAATACGATGCTGCTTCTCTTCTACTCTGTACAAATTTTACATGGCTGTGTGCCTCCTTTGGTGCTGAACAGAGAAAAGTGCAAACTGGAGTGCAGAGGATCTATTTGGAAGACATAGAATTGGCTGTGGGTAATCATCTAATCAATCATAGATTATTTACTAAATAATATCAATTACCTCAGATAATAACCTTTCATAGTGAGCTGTTTACATATCATGGGCCAAATCATCAGATGACTTTGCTTCACCAGAGCTTCAGGCTCCATCTGAATATCTGCCTGCACCTCCCCTTCTACACACCGTGTCCTGTCTTGCAAAGTCCTCAGTCTATTTTGATCATTAGGGTGCCAATTCTACAACCATTTCTAGACATGCAAACTGTCTACCCCCAGAGCCCCTCTGCCTCTGAAGGGATTCTCCAGGGTCTCCTCACATGGACTTGCTGGCAAAATGAAGACCTACAATCAATTTCCCTTAGGAAGGGCCACAGGACAGATCACAGATAGGTCCCAAATGCAAAATATATTTGGAGCTGAGGATTTTGAATGGCATTTTGTGAGCTTAGTTTAGACTCACCTCAAATATAGATGTGTACTTCTTTAATATAAATACATGTCTATATATATAGTCACGGGATGTGTGAGTGGTATCTGTGTAATTACATACTTTTAATGGATCAATCATGCCAGTCTCTAGATGCCCAGGTGCCTTTATATGCATACACACATAAAAGAACATAAAAACTTAAAGGCACTGTATTTCAATTAGGCTGAACCTTGTTAATCTCTGAGAACTAGAACTGGTCTGCAGGATGCATTTTATAAAATATATGAAATTCATGAAAGCTTCCAGCAACGGGTGATTTTAGAAAACTTCTCTGGTTTGAATTTTCTTCTATTTACTGCTTTACATATATTATGCTCTTCTCTATCATACCTCACTGAGGTATGAAGGACAGAGGAAGAAGGCGGCTATATATGCATGCCTTCCCAGGTTGGGACATAGGAATTTGTGCCATAATTCCAATTTCTGTCACTTGCAAAACTTCAGTTTCAAAGACAACATGGCAAGCTGTATGAAATACTCTTCGAAGCTCTCCTAGAAGCCATAGAAATGGCGCATAACTTTGCCTTACTATTTTGACAACCTTTTTCCAGATCACCAATGAAGCTACATTCTCTGTGCCTCTGAAGGAGTATTTTAAGAGGCCCTAAGTCAATAGTCACTATAAATGTCAGTTACCAGAAGCCTTGGGATTCCAGCATTGATGGCGTGCTCCTAAATTTGAAACTAGATTCAATGCAATGTCAGAGCATGAGCATTTTCAGCATAGATGGACCATGCTGCTGCAGAAGTGAACATCTGAGTGCAAGATAATCTCCCACATCCAGCCAAAATGTGGCTATGTCCAGCCTTGGCATGCCATTCTATTTGCAGGGGGTGTCTATTCATGATGAATTTGAGGCTTCTGACATGCATGAAAAACAGTCAGGGCCAGATCCTCAATTGGAGTAAATCAACCTAGTAAGACTATCAGTTTATAGCTGCAGAAGATTTGACCCAAAGACCACACCTACAAGGATGTATCTACAGCCATGCTTTCTGAAAAATTATGAAGACAATTGTTTTGTGAACAAGATACAGTTTTCCAGCTCCTTTTGTGTGACTTATACTTGAATTTATTTTGCTCAAATGTAAGTGGTGATCACAGTGTAAATGAAGAGAAAAAAGAATGGAATACTGCTTACAGTACATGAATGGGACGCTTTGGATATGGTGAAGGAAAGGAGTTACTCTTCAATTTCTGATCTTGCAGTATGTAGAGAGAAGCCAAGTTGGCACACTTTGTTCATCCACAATGTGTGCAGCAGTTTGCTTTGGACAAATGTGCATTTTAAGAGAAAAAGCAGGATGCTTTGAGTGGGGAGAGTGGGTCAGAGAAAAGTTTGGAGGATATCAGACAGTTACATTGACCTAGAGTCCCTAGAGGTACAGATAGGAAGACTACAACTGTGCTGAAATACATTAGCTGGCAACCTGTATCCTTGTGTTACGGCCCTAATT
Source organism: Pandion haliaetus (assembly GCA_013401275.1). NCBI lineage: Eukaryota > Metazoa > Chordata > Aves > Accipitriformes > Pandionidae > Pandion > Pandion haliaetus. Next base: position 37,945 of record VYZV01042191.1, read on the forward strand.
GTCTTTGAAATGAAGTCTGAAGAAGGATGGAAGAGTACGTGGATGTAGAAGAAATCATAGTTTGAATGCTGACACACAAGTTTGTTTCTAATTACAGCTTAAAACAGTGTCCTTAGGATAGGATGAAGTCTGTTCCCTCTTAAATAAGTGCAGTCTAGAGTAATATATGGTTGCCAGTACTGATAAATAATGGGATAGCTGGCATAAAAGGTGAGAATCAGACTCACTGACTCCATTTTGCACATACTGGTCAACAGCGAGAACAAACTATAGACCAGGTCACAAGAAGTCTGTTTGGACGTAGCCTGCTGGACTGAGTTTGTTCTTAAGAACTGCAGACCCTTGCGGATGCAGTTTTGGTGAGCATTTGGAAAGCCCCATTAGTCGCTCTGCTGAGTTACTCTTTACACCACTGCTTTTTCCTTATTACATATCAGTGTCAGCCAGTTCAACATTGAAGTCAACCCTGAAATCAAAAAACGTCTCCCAGTGCCAGGAATCCTGACTAATATGAGAGTGAATCATGTCGTTGTCAGACATGACAATGAAAGATGCCATTGTCAGGAGTGATAACTGTGGCAGGAAACACCTCCAGCACAAGTAGTGCAGTACTGAACCGTTGTGGAGTTTTAGACTTGTTAGATACAATACTTCGACAGAGGTGCTTAAGTGAATGCATGGCTAATTTCAGGAGAGGAGTTAAGGCACGTGTTGGCACATTGCTGCGGATGTGCAAGCAGTCTAGGGGCAGTTCCCAGTAGCAGAATGCACTGTGGCAGTGTTCAAGAAGTTACGCAACTTGCCTGGGAAATGGCCTGATCCTGTTCTGCCTCATGCTTGATCAGCTAAATTCCACCTCCTCCTTCTCAGGCCCTTATGACCTGCAAGGGAGAAGGAGAATTTAGGAAGACCACCACTCATTTTGCACAACTCAGGATAAATTTGTTGAGCTGGCACAGATGTAAAAAAACCCCAAAACAAACCATTTGTAAGCTGAATGTATATGATATGGAGGCTATGGAGAGAGAATATGGGCATAGTCTGGCAAACTCTCAAGCAACACTTTCTTCAAGAGAATAGTCCCATGGATATGTGACTATGTAAAGAAAACTCATGAAAGTAAAGGAGTTTTCCAAGTCAGGGACAAATCAGGAACCTATTATTGACAGTTCTTGCAGTGGTCCCTTTCAAAGCATATCTCATCTCAATGTGCATTAATGTGGAGTCATGAAATGGGCTACGAGCTTTGAAAGCATTGCTGTGAATGCCCCACACCAGCCTGTCTTGCCCATATTTTGCACATGGGATTCTCCTGTGGAGCTGATACCTATTTTCAAGGTTTCTTCTTCCATAGGCAAATCCCATAATAATTTAAGACCTAATCCACCTCTGTGAGAAAACAGTCTTGACTGGAACTGAATCATATTCTTAAATAATCTAATTTTCCCCAAACAAGCAGAGATGCAGACACACACACGGTGGAAAAGCAGAGTAATATTTGTATACCTCACTAACTGTTTCAATTCCAAGATTTTATTTTGCACAGTAAAATGGTGCGAAAGTTCTCAGATTTTTTTTTTCACTAAAATATACCTCATATTCTGACTCCATATGGACTCACAGTTGAGACTGTAAATTTGCAAGAAACATAAAACTGTCCAATCAATTGTTTGTGAAATTGCTTCTATTTTTATATATATGTGCTGCGCACAATAGTTTAATGTATTCATAAAATAAACTTTTATACATTTTTGGTAGTGTTTTGACTCCAAATCCCTCTTAACACTTGTTTTCTTTCTTGCTTCAGAGCTGCTTTATTAACCCACCCCACCACCACCCACACACACAGTTCTTACTCACCTCTAGAACACGAGGACGTATTGGTGCACTTAAAATTGTCATAGACTTTTGTGTTCTTCAGACTTTTGCCTGGAAATTTGTAAGAGAGTCGTGCTTGTTGTAGAGAATCTGGGAGTTTCACAGGAGAGAAGGAAAAGAAAAGTGCAATGTGATTAAAGATGAGCTGTCATAGTCACCTGCCTAAATTCCAATGCTTTTTACCTGGGGAGGTTCTAGTGCTGCTCTCCTGTTGCTAGTGCTCTTCATTGTGTAACTGCCCATGCAAATCCCTTACTTCATTAAATAAGAAAGGCTTTTTTTTTAAAAGGCATTTTCTTCTTGCCTGGGACTAACTTGGGAGAGCAGCTTCCTGCAGCCATCTCAGAAGGTTTTTGCCTCACTATGCCTCAAATCTGTGTATTCTGGAAACACTGCTACTTTTCAGTGATTTGGTAAGTTTTGCTCTCCATTTCTCCACTCCCAGGTTGCCATTTAATCAGTCCTTCAGTTAGTTAAATGATTACAGGCCTCTCCCAGCCTGGGGACACGGACTAAGGTATTAGAAACCAATAGCTGAGAATGTGCCACCTGCTTTTTAGCTCAAGTGCGCTGTTTAATCCATACCAGCGTGATATCGCAGAGCGGACAAGTCTCCAAAGCCCTGATTGCTGGCAGCCCTTCTCAGGAGCGTAAGAACATCAGCAGCACCATGATGGCTAAACGCCCTTCTCTGCATTTGTGTTTTGGCTGCCTGCACTCCCCTGTAATAACTCCCTTTGCTTACAAGTCATATTAAATCCTTGCGTATCGTTGCTCTGCCTATGTGCCACATTTCACCTGGGAGAGGACTACATTTCACTGGGGGGTTAAGCAATGCTTCTGTCTGCTATAGAAGTGCCCTGTTTACAGCTCTGAAGGCTAGTCACTGGAGGTGGAAGTGGGAATGGGAGAAGATACACAGCCCACATGCAGTGACTGGAAACAACAGGACAAACAGACAGCTGATGTAAACCAAACTAGCCCCAGCAAAACCGAAACAGAAATGATCTGGTAAGGAGTCATATGCAGAGGCTAGGAAAATGTTACACATGGCCAGCTCACAAGACAACCCCTCAGACACAGGCTAGTTCCTTCTCCCTGTATTGCCATTTGCCCTTTGAAAGGTGATGCTGGCCAGACACACCTCGGCAAGTGCCCAGGTGCCCTGGGAGGCACAGATGGTTCCCATGCTCCCTTCCCACTCCATGCTCTCAGCTCAAGGGGTGAAAAATCTTCAGGGAATTTGGGGGACAAGAGATGGTGGCTAAGCCCCATACCTCTGTGAAGAGCAGGAAAAAATTTTAGCTGAACTTTGCTCAGTTTACATCATTTTCTGCTTCCTCCCAAGTAATTTGAAACTTAATGATATACCTGTTCCTACAGGTACACCTGTGACACTGTAACCTTATCCTCCTCACTACTTCGACTTGGGTTCCTGCCTCAGCAGCTCTCCGCTGCTCACCCTGGACAAGCTGTGGGATGCTTGTCAGGGAAGGAGAAGCTTTAACAGACAAGAGCAAATTCAATTAAACAAAAATATTAGTCAAATGGATTAAAAAGGCACCTGTCCTAGCTCCCTGCACTAATCCTGTTCCTCTAGTCTCTTCTTTCCTCCCAAGTCTTTTTGTCTGACCTCTCACTGAAAATATAACTGCTCCTCTGAAAAGTCTCTCCCTGTACCCAGAGCAGAGCAGGAGTATCCCAGCATGTCCCTTCTCTCCCTCCTCCCCCCAGTCATTCTGTGTCCCCTGGCCTGAAGCCATTGGCAGAGACCCATAATCTGTCCACTTACTCAGGCTCTGGCTTCTCTGATGACCCACCATCTATATGAGGCAGCAGATGCTGTTTTCATTAGCTTGATGAACCTGGGTTGTCAATAGGTCCTGATAGACATGCCAGCCCTGAGCTGGCTGGAGGTTACAGAGTGAGGAGCACAGGTGAAAGTGGGCAGCACTACACCTTCCTGAAGCCAGCAAAAAATGCCTAGCAATGGTAGCAAGATGGGGAAAGAAAAAAAAAAAAAAAGTAAATATGAGAGAGCAGGAAACACTTTCTGCTCAAAGAAAGTTAAGGGCTAAACAGGTGTTGCCCTGGGAACATGCTGGTCATGGAAGCAGAGATATTTAGATGGGAAGGGACTGCTAGAGGGCTTGAATCTAACCTCTATCTCAGTGCAGGATCAACTTCAAAGCTAGGAGAGGTTGTATCAGGAGCCATCCCCTCTACCCACGCCTTCCAACAGCACCTGTAATGGCCTCACGATTCATTAACCTCTGGATGAAACTCTGGATAGCAGCTTAAAACGGGTCAATCACAGACAGATGTCTCAAGGGTTCACTGGCACAGCTCGTGCTTTGCTGGAAGGCTGTCTAAGAGCTGATGGCATTTTCCTGTTGGGCCTTGACACGAGCCACATCTGTCCTGTGCACTGAGCAGAAATGTCCTTCCTACTGGAACTCACCCCTACCAACACAAACGGCTGCAGAAATCATCTGAGGGATTCAGTCCCCTAAAGGGAAAGGAAAAAAGGAAAACAAAAAGGCTTTCTGACAATTCACAGATGCAAGGCTACCTCAGCTGTAGGTATGCAAGATTTGGGGGAGGACACAACTACGTGAATTGTGTGGCTTCAGTGCAACCCCAGACCACTTTCAGGGAAAAGGGTGACAGCAGTGCTATTCTGAAATCTGAATGCCACCTAAGGCCTGTGATACTAGAGACAGGTAGAAAGAGTCTGACCTCCTGAGGCTGATTACTGCAATTTTTTATTGGCTGTTATTATTATTGCCCTCTGGTGGCTATTTTGTTATTTAGCAGCTAGATGTCAGAGACCAAGCATGGGTTCTGTACCATGGGCCTGGGCACAAGGGGGGAAGGAGGCTACCACCTCATGGCTGTGACTGGATGTAGGCTTCAGGTCTGCCAGTGTGTTAGTGTCTGTTGCGCTCTTATACAGGAAAGTCACAATTTGAACTGGGAAGCCACAGAACACAGTATTTGTGATTCAGGTATCTTCTTGATGAGCAACTTTTCATAACACTAGGCAGGTAAATGGATCATGAAAACTACTTTGCTTTTACTCCAAATTTTCCAACTTGAAGATATGCCAAGGTTTTTGCAAACATAAAACCTGAGCCTAGGCATCAAAGGCAGTGACACATAGAATGTCTTAAAGGATGTAGACATGGACCTGTTGGAGCAGGCCCAGAGGAGGGCCACAAAAATCATCAGAGGGCTGGGACACCTCTCCTATGAGGAAAGGCTGAGAGATTTGGGGTTGCTCAGCCTGGAGAAGAAAAGGTGCCAGGGAGACCTTATTGCAGTCTTTCAGTAGTCAAAGGGAACTTATAAGAAAGATGGGGACAGACTTTTTAGTAGGGCCTGCAGCAATAGGACAAGGGGTAATGGTTTTAAACTAAAGACTAGATATAAGGAAGAAAATTTTTTGTGATGAGGGTGGTGAAAGAGTGGAACAGGTTGCCCAGAGAGGTGATGGATGCCCCTTCCCTGGAAACATTCAAGGTCAGGCTGAACAGGGCTCTGAGCAACCTGATCTAGTGGAAGGTGTCCCTGCTCATTGCAGGGGGGTTGGACTAGATGACCTTTAAAGGTCCCTTCCAACCCAAACCATTCTTTGATTCTGTGACATAAAATGGCAAGGCTCATTGAATCCCCCTGCTATTCCTCATGACACCTGTGGCAGGAAATACTGTTCAGCAGCATGAAGCACCTTGAGTGGGAAAGCAGCAAGCAGCAGCTTTTTCTAAATTACACTGAAGACAGCAATTTTAAAGCATGTTAAGAAATCCCGGGTTTTTTCCCCCATTACCTCACTGACCCCATTATTACAAATAGTGCTGTGGGACCGAAAGTGATCACAAATGATGCAGTCTTCAGTCCATTGACTACCAGAGATGCTCTTTGCAGGCCCAGGAGCCCCAGGGAAGGTGCTGGTGCTGTGACTGCCACAGGGCCGCATGCCACCTGCATAAATGATAACTCGGGCTGGGGGGTGGAGGAAGAAATACAGAAGAAGAAAAAAAAATGCAAAAACAAGAGGGGTCACTCACACTTAGAAACAAGCATATTGTTAAGAAATTTGCTGAACAGAGATCTACCTCACCAGCAAAAGCTAGAACTTCATAAAAATGCTATAGCCACTTCTCCATCACCTACGGAGCCAGCACAGTTTTTCTAGAAGAGCAGCAGGTACTGTACTACAGTTTCACAAAAAAAATGTAGCCAGGGGTTTCCTGGAAGGAAAAAAATAGGTTTTCAATTCAGTAAAAAAAACCAAAAAACCAAAACTTTCAGATAAGTTTACTTTCCTTAGACCATGCAAACAGGTACATCAGGAAAGTGATAACTGAAAACATTTTGATTTTCAGAAGTTTTCACCGATTTCTTTTTTAGATCAATAAAGTTTATAGCAGAAAACATCAAATTTTATTTAATAGGTCCTTACTTTCTGTGTTGTAGGAAAACAAAAAAATTCTCCCTAGTTCAAACGATAGATATGTGAGACATCCTAGTGTTAATACATTTTTCTTTCTTTTAAAAGCGAATCTACTGGGAAGTAACCAGTTGACACAGTCTGAGACCAAAGGGACAGCCTGTTCATTATGTATGTAAATGTCACCTGACATTTATGCTGCTATAAGGAAGGTAGGAAGCAGGTTCAGGCTTGCCCAGTGTATTTAAGACCCCAGTCCAGTCTCTATGATTTTCTACACAGGATTCCAACACTGATCCTAGGAGTGGGAGGAGGGGTTGGGATGCAATGTTGAAATCTCCTGGGGACCTGAAGACCTAATTGCCTCCTGGTCCTTTTCTCCTTACTGAAACTTGGTGTTGCATGGTGGAAACTGCAGCGTGGACATCACAGGGTCTCCAGCAGCTCTGGAAAGCCTGTCTTTTAGGAACCATGATGAGAAACCATAGCAAAGGTGAGAGTTGGGCCCAGTTTCTCACAGGTCGGGAAGATGCTGCACAAGCAAAAGGGTTGCCTGACCCTGTTGCAAGTCAGCTAATCTCAGCCTTGCAGAAGGCCAGGCCAACAGCCTGACCAAGGGTGCTTCTGGGGCCCCGTCTTGTTTAAACCAGCCTGGATGGGGACAGAGCCACGTGAGGACATCAGGCACCATGACCCTCCTCGTCGAGCTGTGGGCCTGCCCGCCTGACTGCCCCACGGCCTAGGGAGGCCCACCAGGCCAGGCCTCTGCCCCTGCCCGTCCACCGCGGGAGAGTTGCCGGCCACAGGAGCACCCGCCCCCCCGCGCTGCTCCCCGAGGGTGAGCTCAGGCCTTCCCAAGCCCTGAGGCAAGCACCATGGAGCTGCTTTCCAACCACGCGGGACCTCAGCCCTACAGGCCCTCCCAAGGGACCCGCCTGCCCCCGGGCTCTGGCATCCCCACAGTGCGAAGCCCACAAACAAACCCCATTTACCCACTCGGGCCCACCCAGCCCCAGGGACTGGTAAGGTGGTAAGGGGCAGGCACCCCAAACCCCACCACTAGCCCCCAGCCCTAAGTCACTCCTGTCACGTCCCTTTCCACTTTGCTATTTATTTTCTGGCTCTGTACCCCATAAAATCCCACTAGTGCCCCACAGCAATGTATTCCCTCAACTCCTTCCTGATCCTAGACCAGTGCGAGGATGTGCCTGGTTGGGCAGAGAGGCTCCTGCCAGAGCCCTGAGGGCACTAATTGGCTTTAATGGCCCTAACCAGCCTCACCTGGGCCCTCCTGGATTGAGATACATCATCATAACTCTGGAGATGAACAACGTGTTTGTCCAGAAATTGGCAGTGTTAGGGAGCGGTTAACATGAATTTTCACAATTCTGTACAATCTTTCTGATTCTGGAACTGGAGGAGAAAGACAAGAAAAGGTTCACACTGGGGTTCTGTAATTGTGGAGGCAGCAGGGAACAGTTTACAGGGTTCTGGACTAGCATTCCGGAGTCCCGGGCTCGGTTCTTAGCTCTGCCACAGGATTCCTATGTGACCATGGGCAAAATGCACTGAAGTTCTCTGCACTGTCTCTTGTATGCAGGGGATGCTGCAAAACCAATGATGTAGAAAACTGTTAGCTGTACGTGCTGGATTGGGACAATTCTGATAAATGGAGAGTGGACAAATACCTCGGCAATGTATTTTCTGCATCCTAATAATAATAATTTCTGTATGTTGTCCTTCATGTACAGAAAATGCAGCCAGATTTGCCCCCTTCTCTTCTCCAGGCTGAACAAACCGTGCCCCAACAGCCTCTTCTTGTACATCACCTGCTCCGGTCTGCACACATCTTAGTGACCCTTCTCTGGACTTGCTCCAGTTTGTTAACACCTCTCTTGCAACATGGAGCTCAAAACTAGACATGGTGTCAGATGTGGCCTCACAAAAGGGAGATAAACACTTCCTTCGATCTGTTGGCTATGCTTTTGCTAACGCAACCCAATATGCCATTGTTTTTTTAATGGTTGCATTGATAGCCTTTCTTACACTAATGAGTCTCAGAGGGCAAGGAGTGGCAAAGGCAGAGTCTATAACCCGGGGATTCCCCCTCCAGCCTCTCAGGGGAACTGCCAGACATTCATTTAAGACAGTTTTGTGTAAGAGCATGACAATGGGATGAGGCTGTTGTCTGGATTTCATTTAGTGATTTGCAAACAAATTAAAATGTTGTGAAACAATCCAGTCCCTATGGAGCTTAGCAATGCTCAATTCCATTCCCACTCTTGCTAAGGAAAGCAGAGGATATTCAGCATCTTTGACAGACATTTGCAGGCCATGATCTAAAGGTGTCTCAGTGACTTCAGAGTGCTGGACAGTATTGGCCATGTAACTTAAGATATGCTCATAAAAGGAAATAAACAGCCCCAAATATCTTTTGCATTCTGTTTTTTTTATTTTACTTTTGGCATTTACTGAAGCCACTCTTCTCTGCATCAGTTTAAGCAATGGAGGACAGAATTAGGTCCCAGGCTTTTAACTAGAGATTACTTTGTTCCTTGGAAAAATGACCCAACTGCAAGCTCTTGTGCCTCACTTTTGGAATCACAAATGACTCTGCAGAAGCCGAGGACATTTGGTTTCCTTGTCAGAATGCAAGAGTAAAGGAGGCAGTAAGAATCTCTTCCAGCTGTTGGGTAACTGAGAGGGAGACTGAGGCTAAGAAAAACAGTGGGGGAATCTCTAGGTTTAATATATATAATGCAAACTGGAATTACAGTTAACTGCAGTGACCAGTCCTAGCTGATGAAATAGCTGTCACTGGACAAAAATTCTAAAACCAAACAACGAAGTATGCAGCCACAAGCGGAGATTTCTTTTTTCTCTCCAGCCAAGCTCTGCATCCAGCTCAACCCAAGAGCATGTTTATTTTGGAAGCTGTAGTCTGCTGAAAAGTGTTTGGCCAAAATCCAAGGGGCCAATAAGTCCAAATGAGCTGAACAAGCTGTGTCCTTGGATCATGAGATGTGAACATATTATTCAATCCTAGATTGCATGCATGCATATTATTGTTGGTTATTTTTTGCTGCAGGGTGTGGACCAAAATGCCTTGATCTGACTAAATTTCTGTCCCCTAAATTAACTGTTTACAATTCACAGTTTTATTGTGTGCTTATGATTTCATGGACCAGAGCTTGCAGCACTAGAATAGCTCTTCCAAAGACAATGCGACCATACCAACTTACGTCAAATGAGCAATCACTAGCGATAATGTATAAGCCAACAGAGTTGTTTGCAATTATATTTGTTTCAGGGCTGTCCGGAGAAGAGCATCTATTTTTTTGTTAAGTATTTCTTATGAGAACTGATCCATCTTGAGTCATTCAAGGTGATTGGAGCCTGTTTTTTTTCCTGGGAGATTACTCTTTCTGTGACCTGGGCCCAGGGCTCACCAGGCCAACACAAATCTTCCAGTTTACTGAAGAGGCAATATATCTGCTGCAAAAACATAAGGAATGTAGTTATGATAACTAGCATAGGTGGCATTCAGTGAGATCATCATCTTTTTCAATAGCACTTTAACTACCTCATTATCCAGTGAGGGACAAGCCAGCTTACATTTACCACAGGGTCAAAACACAAGCAGTTACTGCAAAGTAGTGGACACATGACAAATCCTTACCCTACCTTGACCCTTGGCAATGCTTACACACAACCAGGCCCTCAGATTTCAGGCTGAGATGATGGGAACAGCAAGTAGCACAAGCAATTTATTTGACTCTAACTTCATAATCTTGCCTGGTTTCTTCCACAGTCCCTTAGTGAAAAATATGTTAAGTGCTTCTGCACTTTAATATAACCATGTAGCTAACCCTAAGCAAAAGCACTAAATCCCAGTGCTAGGCTAACAGCAATGTTGGGAAATAGGAAACTTTACATAAAACAAAGCGTTTTCCCAAAGTAAAACAGTCAGTCAGCCTACTTTTAGCCACCTTACAGTGTACTACAACAGATGATGGATGCATGAACTGATCTTGTTAAGGCTGTATATCTGGATCCTCAGTATTCCTAAAGACCTAGAAGCAAGCACACCAGGAGAAAGAATACACTTTTTTAGACAAGATACACTACCTGGCTAGGCAGGTCAGCAGAACTGGGTATGACAGTGATGCACAAACTGTAGCACAGGGCAGATTTCAGAATTCAGACAGATAAGCTGCAGCCCTTCCATGCCAGCTCACCAGAAAACATTTTGCAAAGGCAACGACTAGAGCAACAGAAAACGTGGGAAAGTGAAGGGGACACATATGGGGCATGTATGGGTGCCACATTCTGTAAATATTGAGCAAATCTGTAGACATTGTGTTGCAGATTTTAAAGATGAACTTGCAGATTTCAAAATAAGACAGGAAAATATCACATCGGATTTATCTTCTTCACCCCTATAACAATCAACATGCAGGTCTACAACCCACTTGGGTGACTGAAATTTCTTCTGTATGAAATTTCTTACGTGTGTTTGTGTTCTGTACCTCAGTTTATGCTGAGCTGGTCATCAGCTGTCATGAAGGTGTTAACTTGAATTCACCTCCATTCTTTCCCCAGAAGTGGAGACTGAGGGATGAATGAACCATGGAGCAAGGGGTCTTGAAGTGACACTAGTGTCAAAGAGACATAGTCATATTCAGGCTAGGCAGGGGGGCTAGCCAGCCTCTGGCATGTAAGAAAGTCCATTAGGGCTATGGAAAGGATAATAAAGAATATTTTTTCTATTAAAAAAGTGTTAGGTTGCATCTCTAAGTTTAAAAAAAAAATATATCAGCCAGCAAATCTTTGTTTTTAGAAAACTGAGCAGTTTGACGAGAGTCCAAAACTTCAATAAAGACAACGAAACCAGCCTGCTTGCCTTCTTTGACAGAGAATACATTTCCCAACCAGCCCTGGCATGACGCTAGCTTGTGTCAGCTGTGAAACTGGCCAAAGATCAGTAGGGTCCAGGTGCAGGATCAGTGTCCCAGCAGCTGATGAACCTGTGCATCCAGGTCACAATGTGTCACTCAAGTTCCTCCTTGCCAGCAACGTGATGGGCTGAGAAAACAACAGGAAGAACTATTGTGTCTGCAATACACAATGAAATATTGCAGCTGCAAATCTACCTGAAGACCCATTCTGTGAAATTCTGGAAAATTCTGGAAAACCTGAATCAGGGGCAGAGTTCAAGACATATCTTTGCCAGATTTCCATTCAATCTAATAAATCCTTGTTTATGTGCTCCAGGTGCTCCTGTCACAGAAATACCTCAACAAACAGACCCCAGATTCTGAGCAAAGCTGAGCTAACACAGTTTTAGGTGAAAAAAATGAAGTCACTGTTACTTATCTTGCCCTGCCCTTTACAAAGTTTGATCTCCATGTTGCTTTAAAGGAGTCTGGAATCATATATTAGTCTTGCAGTAGCTTAGGAAATCTTTCTACTTTCCTTGCATTGCAAGTACTAGGTGCAAGAACAATGCTTGGTTCAGTCATGGGCTCCTTCATTTACTGTTTAGGTTTTCATATTAAAAAATTACTCTACAAACTTATAGAGCAAATGTTTCTCGAATCAAATTTTAGTTTCAAAGAGATCCCACTAAAAAATAAGTCTCAGAGCTAAAGAGCAACATGCAATTGTCCTGAAGCAATTCTAACCATACCAGTCACTTGCTATGTTATTATTGTCCAACGGCAAAAGAGCCCTTGGCTGATGATGAGGTTGTCTGCATAATTTGTCTTTTTACAGTTTCACTGCATTCCCCACTCCCTCTCTGCATTTTCCTTTCTTCATTTCTTTAACCTAAGGCTTTTTATCTCTTCTTCCAGGAGACAGAACCGAGTGAAACATGTGAACCCAAGAGACTGGAGTAAGTTTAAAACTAAGTTAGAACAAAGTTTATTATTTATTCTCATCTTCTGTCTAATAAGGGGAAATTATCCTATTAGTTTATCAGGAACTATCAATGAATGCAGTGGCATACATTACCATGCTCATTGTCACAGAATCAGAGAAAGATTTAGGTGGGAAGGGGCCCCTGGAGGTTTATAGTCCAAGCTGAGATAACAGCAGCACCAACTCCCAAGATAGGACCTTGCCCACTCAAGTTTTGAATATTTCCAAGGTTGTGGGCTACAGCCTCTCTGGGCATCTGTTTGATCACTCTCAGGGGAATAATTTTTAACTTCTCTCCAACCAACATTTCCTTTGTTGCAACTTGTGACCATAACATATTTTACCCTAAATTACTGGTACTTACTCTCAGTCTTAATGAATTGTAATGTACAGGTTTTGTACAGAAAGTGTACATTACAGAAGGCTGTTAGAGCAGGCTGTTTGAAACAAAGCACTATCCATGGAGAAGGCTGGGAACAAATTCACTCACTTTTTTCCTTTTTTTTTTTTTCTGACTAAGGTAAAAAAGTATGTTGCATGTTCTGCTCCTGCTTTATTAGTTTTAATTCCTCATTTTTTCACTGCCATTCATTAACCTAATGTCACTCTGGTTTGCAAACACTACTCAGAAATACTTTGTAGTTGCATTTCAAATGTTTGTCAGAATCTTTTGTAATATCAGTGTATCTTTTAAATCTTGCAAGGCTGTTCTTTGTTTCTTTACGTCTGAAACCAAACTGATGCTAGAGAGGTTCATTTTTAAAATGTCATCTCTTCTTCAGAAAAAAATTCAGAACTTGCATAATCACTAAAACTCAGGTGCAAAGCTGTGGTGGTAGACTGGTGAGATTAGACTGCCTAGACATCTTCACTTATGTCTAGATCAAATATCATTGCTGTAAAGTTGAAAACTTCAGGATTGTGGATGGTGTACTGAATTTTTCCTCCCCAAAACAGATTTGCAAACATAAAATAAGAAAAAAATTACTTAAAACTTTTGCTTCTGCTTATAAGACTGCCATATCCATCCCTCCTAGCCCACTGTGTAAGGGCATGCATTTCTCAAAAGCAAACTCATACTGCCACCGAGAAACTAAATGTCCTTCAAAGACTGCAAGTAGTTTGCCATGCTAGCAAACTACATTTTACAACATCGGACTCCAAACTAACTGTCACCAGCCCCTATAGGTTTTTACAAGAAGCAAGGAGTTCATACATCTAAAGAAGTATCTATAAAGCTGAGTTCTCTACTTTCTGTGTGTTGATGTGCAGGAGAAAAAAAATTTCCTTGACCAGTTCAACAGCAACACTATTTCAGTAGCATTTGGCTATGAAGGTTTGGATTCAATATAGTGGCCATAATCAAACATCAAACATGATAAGAGCATGAAGAAATTTAAGCTCCCTTCAACCCTAAGCACCCAAATGCTTCTCTTTCAAGTCTGAAAAACAGCACAGGAAAAGAAGGCTTCCCCAAGGGCACATTTTTATTTACACTGACTGTGTTGCCAGTACTAAGAAGAACTGAAGTGAAAGGCACCAGAGCCGCTGTTGGCAAAATGCTTCACAAACGGCTAAGCTCCAGCCTTTAAACTAGAGTGTAACCAAGAGGAGTCTTTCAGAGGCTGCTTTTTATTTTTCTTGCTTCTTTCCCCTGCAGCTGAAAGGGAAGATATTATAGTTATCTTACTGTTGTGGTTTTTTTTTTTTTTTAAAAAAAGGAACATCTTATTGGTTCTGCCTGCCAGGGCTCTGCCGGCCACCCCCAGGAGCTGCACCCCAACCCGCAGCAAACCCAGCCGGCAAAAGCCACCTGGCACATGTTTAACGTCCTTCTCTCAGGTCCGACAGGTTAAAGAGCGTTTGGCTATACTGCATTAGGCAATATAGGAAACAATGGAGAAGTATCCAGGGAAGAAAGAAGGGTTGTGCAGTGAAACAAGGGATGGACAAGTGCTGCAGGTTCTTACTGTTCCGCATGTGGATTTTATTTTATAGAGGGTGGACTGAAGTGAATCAAGGTGTTCAGGCTGGGATCTGAGCAGCAAGGGCAACAATCAAAGGACACTCAGAGAAAACATGCAGAGATCTCTGTGTGAGAGCTCAGACTGAGCTGGGCTGTCTAGTTTTGAGGAGAAAGAACACCTGAGAGCTGATACAAGTATGTGTGTAGGAGCAGAATTAACTTGAAACTCTTTCACCCTTATGGTACCTTAGATGAAGTGACAAGTTGCACACCAAGAGATGAAATTATGTGTTTTTAAATATATATACATATTTTAACCCATGGATTATCAGAAGAACTTGATACCACAAGACACTGAGAAAGGGCATTTGGTTCAACCACCTGCATCACTCAAGCAGATTACCTCAGAGTTTGCTCACATACAAATAGCAGCAGCTACCACAGAAAAACATGAGAAAAGGTCTGTCTTCGTGCCCTCTTCCTTCACTTTCCTGGTGTACCCCCCTCACACCTATACCTCCCACCTTGACCACTTGTCCCCCACTTACTCCTGTGCTGGGACCCACCCTCAGATCCCCACCAACTTTTCTCATTTGTCTCACCCTAGGGCAAGGGCATCCTCTCATCTACCTGCCACCAAGCATGAGATGATCTATGGGGTTGGTTGTGTCCAGGTGCTGATCTGAGCTGCAGGAGAAGCAGGTCCCCACATGTGCAAGGGGTTTCCCATCCCCAGAGGAACGTGTGCCACAACCCGGGAGATGCCGTTTCAATAAACTAGAAGCATCTCTTTGGAAATGGAGGGTATCAGCAGCTTTCATCACAGATGGTAACCATTCTCTATTCCACAATACCTAAGAAAATTCAGAGCCTTTAAAATGACAGAAACACTCTCTGTTCAGAAAACACAACCTTTTAGGGACTGGTTCTGCTTTGACTGGGAGCTCTGCCAAGGATTTCAGCTGGAGGAGGAATGAGGCCCTTCATTTCAGTTAGTTAGAGCAAAACAACACAAACAGCATCACAAATGCCTATCTGGGACATTTACAGGCAGGGAATTCTGTTTTCTTACCTACCTCCTCCTCGGAATACAGTGAAATATTGGGTCTTTCTCTTTCCACCTGTCTTTGTTGCATAAAATTTTGAAAGCTTACAGTCTCTAAAGCCACTGGTAAAAAGCTGTCCCCCATTTTGGACTTGTGAACCAGGGCTGAAAGCTTATGCCAGTCTTCTGTCTGACTGGAAAGAAAAATGCCAAGAAGAAAAGACAGGCACTTCTTGAGAAGACCATACATCCAGTAGAGAAAGGCATTGAGGAAGCTGCTCTGGCAATATCGCTGTCTGAGCTGCCTGTGCAGGTCACTTAGCACTTCTGGAACTGGAAATGGATTTCAAAAATGTCTACTACATAAAGAAAGAGTGAGGGGGAAAAAATAGAAGACCCAAAACAATGTATTTGGCACACACATTGCAGAAACTGCTAGTATACGCTGCGGTCCCAGACCCAGTGGGCTGTGCTTACCTCATTTGTTTCACGTAGGTGAACCTAGCCAGGATGTTTTCTTTAGTCGTGGGCAGTGTGACAAGAATGGGACATCCAAATAAGGTCACTCAGGATGTGTTTAACAACACCGGGTAAAGTCTGTGGCAAAGGCTCATGCACACACATACACACAGAGCATCCACTGTACATACCGTTGACTTAGTGCGTCATTATTCCTAGAATAACTTCTGGAGAGGCACTCCACCCTTGTATTTCCAACGCTGAAGATGTGATTGTCCCAGAGCCAGTTATTACAGTGATTTTAAGGAAGAGGAGGCAGAGGGAAGGGGCCTTGATTTCTCTGACCTCTTTGAAGAGATGCAGTGTGAAGAAAATTGTTAAAAGTAGAGGTAGTTTCAAATCTGTCAACCCAAACTCCCTTGTGATCTTTGAAACAGCAGAGAGCAAGAGGCTTCCTGAGGCCATCG
Organism: Pandion haliaetus; assembly: GCA_013401275.1. Classification (NCBI taxonomy): domain Eukaryota; kingdom Metazoa; phylum Chordata; class Aves; order Accipitriformes; family Pandionidae; genus Pandion; species Pandion haliaetus. The sequence continues at coordinate 54,135 of VYZV01042191.1, forward strand.
CAGATACCCAGAGAGCACAGAGTTCTGCAAAAGGCCAAGACATACACCTGTTTAAATATAAGTCAATATGCTTTATTAAGCAACAGTGCTACAGGTGCTCCTACGTGATGAAAGGTAGTCCAGCACTGTGAGGGAACGTGCATTTTTACTCGTAGGAAGGTCCTGGAAGACAACCTCATTATACTGAACCGGAAACTCCTTTTTTTAACCTGCAAATTTTTGATGGTGCATAAACCAATTTCAAGGGATCTGCAAGAGGTAACTGAGAGCAAATCACTTGTAGTAACTCTACAGTAAACTTGTAGTTTTACATTTGTTGTAAAAAAGCTTGCCTTTCCCTTATAAGTCCTCTGCAGTTGACTAAAGTGATAAGTAATAAAAGAAAGGAGTTACTTTGCTAGCAGTGGGACAAGGGATAACATAGAGCTGCTGAGATCAGGGTTTTACAGATTTGAAGCAGTAAGTTTTGATCAAAAAATGGCATAAGGCTGAAACTCAAAGCAGTCAAAATGGGGGAAAATCAGATCCCAGGCTTCTCCCATGACCCTAACTCAGTTCCTTCTGTGTACAGCTTTGTATATAATTTGCAGCTAAATGATCATATTTAAATAAATTACAAGACTTTCCACTGAACATTTGTTTCATTCAGCACAGAAAGTTACGACAAAAGAAAGATGTTTAGTGTCTTGTGTCCCATTTGCTGTGTGTCCTGGGCTAGCATGCCTAGCACATGCTGTACCAGTGAGGCACGAGCATCACAGGCATTACAGTTGAGGCACCTGGCCTAGCTGAGCACCCAGACTAACTGGCTTAGCCAGACCTGCATGGCCTCTGAAGCAAGGAGCAAAGAGGTAGCAGCAGCAGGCCTGGGATGAAGGCATGGAAGAGAGAGGGAGGGGAATGAGACCCACTAAGGGGCAGAGCATCAATGATTTTCTCCAATAAATTTCAGCAAGCGAGCTGGCGCCTGTCTTCTCCATCTTTTCCTTTCAAGCTTGCTCTGAAGTGGGAATTTCCTCACTTTACCTCAGTGGTTCCTGACATCCACCATGGGTGGTACCTCCAGGCTGTCTCCCAGCTGCCTTTGCAGGAAAGCCCTGTGCCACCGTGGCACCTGACGCTGGCTGTGTAGCATCCCTGCAATGGGAAGTGGGAAATGTGGCAACACGGCCATCCTGACCATAGAAACGTCTATGTTCAGCCCTGAGGCATAGGTCAGACCTGCCCTTTCCCAGCAGCGTGTCTCAGGCTCCACATGGGCTCACACTGCTGTTTTCACAGCACCCACTTTCCTTCTTACCTGCTGAAAAGCACAGGCTCCTCCACACAAACACTTGTTTGAACAAAACTTAGCACTACCTGAATTATCCATTTGGACTAAGGTAGCAGTTAAAGAACAGCAGTGATGAGTTTGCTGAAATGTTTTTGGTCTTCAAATTCAGTTCCATTTTTTTTCTTTCTTCTAAAACATGCAAAATCTGTAAGGCTCTGCAGCTAGTCCTTTGCTGAGAACTGAGAAAAGCTGTCTCGATTTGTCAAACATCTCAGAACAATATAGAGATCTAAAAAAGCAGTATCGGCATATGTGGTAAAAGTTGCAGAAATATTGTTATTACTGGTGCAATAGCATAATGATACGTGAGAAGAAAGGTTGTCATAATTTCTATTAGACTAACAGACACAGCTGAAGAAGTAAACAAGCTTTCATACACCTGGTTACTTCATCAACAGCTCAATGGGTGGGAGAAGGTAAGCAGCATACCAACAGAAGAAATAAATGGATCAGCCTGAAATACAAAATAAATGGACTGTTAAAGAAACCACATGCAGTGGGCATTTATAGGTTTAAAACAACAAAAAAAATGTCTATGAAAAGGCAAAATTTCCATTATCATCTTCACATGCAGAGACTTAAATACATTTGCTTTAGCCCAGCAGCTTAAACAGAACTCAGCAAAGTCTGGAGTTTTGCTGACCCTATGGGAAACTTTTGAAAATGCCAAACAATTTAAAAATTGCATGTGAAAGTAGTCTTTGCTTTGCTTTTTTGACATACAAAAAAATGAAACAGCTGCTCACAATTGGCATGTGCTAAAATGGGGTTTGAAGAAATTTTTTCAAACATCTGAGAACAGTTTCTCTGCAGTTAAGACACGGGAGGGAGATCAGATCAGTGCATAATGGCAAGCACAGAAGAATTTCATGATGAATATGAAATATCAAACCAGAAAAACTGCATTCACAAAAGAATCACAAGAAATTCCAAGAGGACACAGTATCCTCTAAGTTCCTCTTGCAGAAACTTTTGCAACTGCTTCTGAGGTATACTCATCCACATTTCCATGGTAGTCCAATGAAAGGGAGCAAGAGAAAACCAAAGCAAACAAACAACAACAAAAAAACCCCAAACATTTGTTTTAATACCAGAGTGAAAAATAGTGGTGGATAATTTCAACAATAAATAGATTCATTGCTTTAAAATAGACAAGAAAAAATAACCCTCCTTTCCTTCCAAGCTACCTTTTAAATGAAAGTATTTCAGATGTTATAACCAGTAAAAGATCTGTAGCCTAGGCTGCCTCTCAGTGAAGACAGCTTTGTCAGTCTACTCAGTTTAAGATATGACCCTTATACACTTTGGCTAAAAAATGCTGTCATTTACACAGGTGTATATACAGTGACGCAAGTCTCTAGATTTACACAGGTGTGACAGAAGAATTTGGCAGAGTTTTGCTAATTTTACACAATAAAAAAAAAAAAATCAGATCAACTTTTGCAGTTAGTTACAGTTGCATCAATCCATAATATGTTTGGTGCTGATGGCACTGCTCCACAGCTTGTTAATGAAACTAAGAATTTTGCATACTGCATCCAGCTAGAGACTGTAACTGAACCTAAGACTGCTACAATTAAAATCCTCAGGTTTCTTTAAAATAAAAAAGATTAATTTATTGTTTGGTACTCTTTTCAGTTTTGTATTAATTTTTGAAAGAAACCTTAACACAGTCTAGTTTTATAACCTATTATTCCTATCATCATTGTTTTACCCATATACACAGTGTCCCTCCCATTAGTACAGCATTTTCATACAATAAATGAAACCATACTTCTTTAAATCATAAAATCTGTTTGTAAAGGCGCAAAACATTGGCAGGACAACCAAAAAGCAGGTATCATATCTTGGAACATTTTTTACCATCACTGTCCATTTATTACTTTCCAGCTTGATCGTGTCCCTTTGTAGTTCTTCCAAGCTTGCTTGCTGTACCTGAAGTAATAAAAATGTGCCAATATGAGTGATTTCAGGTTTGATTCAGACCCTAGATCTACTGGCCATGCTAACCTGTATGACTCTGTAAAAGACTGCCATCCAGATGTGCAATGCAGGAACAAACATGCAATTTTTAAGCGTTTTACAGGTAATTTTCAGTTGTTTGGCCAACTTTAAATTATTTAGGTGACTCAAAACAGGATAACTAAAAGGGACAGCTTATTTGAAGTGGGTTGTGCTCATATCGAATTTCCTTTGCTTAAATGGAGCAGCACAAATATCAGCCCAACAGGCTCACTGCTAAACTTATACCATAGTGAAGGGGGAATCAGGCCTAGGAAAACCTAATATCAGCTTTTGCTACATTTGCAAAAAAATTTAGCAGTATTTGTTGTTTCCACTAAATCAGAATGTAGTTTGGAAACTGAGAGGGGAGGTGGGAACCTGAACAAACATACCTGAAAAAAAAAGAGAATTCAGGTCTGAAGGGTCATTCCCTTCAGTAAAAGTAAAGTGCAGTGGATTGCTCTTCCTGGATATAACGGTAGGGGCGTGGGAAGCTTTTAGATGTCACAGGGTTGTAGATAACATTTGAACATATGATTAGCTTTCGTGAGCTGTCTTTAGAAACCTTACATTTTTCCCCCCCGCACCTTAGCCAGAGATCCTTCCCTTGAGGTTTCAGGACACTTAAAATGTTGCTTTGACAAAAATCAAGGATGTGGAGAAGTTTTTCCTGTGTGATGTCACTTTGCTGCTCTTTATAAGCCTCTGCAGAAGAGAAGGGAACCTATCTGAGGATTCACACTCCAGACACAGGCGACCAGGGGCAAGTGAGAAGCAGAGGCGTGTCAAGTTGCAGATACCAACCAACGGCTAGGAACGGCGAGCCATGCCACCAAGCAGTCCCTACAGCTGCCTGGGGTACCTGCTGCTGGTACTCTGTAGCCTGAAGGCTACCCTCGCCTTTCCCAACTCCTCTCCGCTGCTGAATCCCAGCTGGGGGAATAGAGATCGCCTGATGCACCTCTACACAGATACGGAGAGGAACAGCTTCCATCTCCAAATCAATGCTGATGGCTACGTTGATGGTGTTCCTCACCAGACCATTTACAGTAAGTAGCTTACTATGGACCCTCAGTCTTCACAGGAGCAGGGGATGGAGAACAAGACTTTTGCTTTCTCACTACCTATAGAAAAATCCCCTCCTCTTGTTAGGCAGGCAGACAGAGGAGTATAGCTATGGGATGGAAAATATGCATAATTATAATCCTCCTTCTGCTGAACAAATAAAATCGCTCCAAAGAAATCTAATGGATGGGGAATTTCATTCTTTGCCTGAAAAAAGTAAAGTCCTATGCTTCCTGTAACACTCTGCAACCAAAAACTACCTGAATTATCATTCACTTCATGCTTTTACTCACAGCTTCTTGTGGAAGTTCCTATCAGAGGTTGGTGATGACATCCCCCCAATAGCTAATTCCCATTGCAGTGACAGTATTACCAAATGAACTGCACTGAGGGAGCTCACCACAGAAGTGGTGGAAAACTGATAGCACCCATAAAATCCTTATTTTGGGGTAGAGAGCTGATAACTACTAAAACTAACTGTTTTAACTAAAACTAACTGTGCATAGAACATGGGTATGCGAGGGACGGTTAAAAAGGGGGAACTACAAAAGGCCAGACTGTCATAAAAAAAGTACTAAGCCTTTGGGGTTCATGAGAGGTAACTATTCCCTACTGGAAATAAAAGGTTCTCAAATTGTCTCGTCATAGTTTATTTTCCTGGAAAACTAAGGTATTCTTTCTCTTTGGCTGAATACCTGGCCCAAACATTATACTTAGTAGAAAAATGGGAGGTTTTTTTAAGACTTAAGGTTCTTTCATAGCATTTCAAAAGTAATTCTCTTTTAGCAGCACTCAAATCACAAGTAGCTAGGCATTATAAAGTCATATTTATTATTATTGCTGCATAGTGTCTTCTTCATACACTCAATTAAAAATGCAAGCATATAGAATGATGTTTTTACATAAGCATATAAGGAGGAAAGGATGTTTTTTAAAGTTATAATTTAATCGAGGAGAAAAAAGGATCAAGTTCTGCTATTTTGTATTTTATTTTTTTAGGAATTACTAATGAAAGACTTGCAGGAATGCTTGCACCATCTTGTTGTTATTCTTCCTACATATTTAAAGATGTTATAAAACTCATTTTAGGTATGTTGGCCAAGAGCCAGAGTGATGTTTTAAAGAACAACAGACAGCAAAGTATTATGTTGTTCCCATAGCTGCCATGAAGCAAATACATCAGTATTTGGGATGGTGGAGCAGGAAGGGTAGAAATCAGACAATGAAAGGAGTCGTGAAAGGGAGGGTGACTGAATCTCTGCCAGGTCACCACATTACCACTGAGATGCCAGATAAATGCACCAGGGCTGCAATAACCCCCTGCAGCTGCATGGGTTGGATGCATACAGCCCTGCTCGGTAGGACCTGAGGGTTATGGCAAGCGCCGAGTCAAACATAAGTCAACAGCACACTCACTTTGAGAGGAAGGCAAACCACCTACTGTGGTCAGTGGATCAAGGACAGTTGTTATTCCCACTTTACTTGGCACCGGTGAAACTGCTCTTGGAGCACTATAGCAACCCCAGTTCAAGATGGATGTGGGGAAACTGGAGCTGGTCTGGCAGAGGGTTTTCAGGATTGTCAGGGGCCTGGAGCATGATTTATCGGGAAAAGTTGAGGGAGCTGGGTTTGTTTAGTATAGCAAAAAGGAGGTTAAGGATAGTCTAATACCACAGAGCAATCACAAAGATGAGACAAACTCCCCTTGGTAGTGGCTGATGACAGAACTAAGGGCAATGTCCCCAGCCTGTGGTCTGGGGCTTCAGAGGGGAAGATAGGGAAAAAAAGTTGTCTTTGGGACGTTAGTGTAGCACTGGAACAGGGCACCTGGAGACATGGTGGCATCTCCATCCTGGGAGCTTCCCAAAACTCAGACAGACAAAGCCAGGGCTAAGCTGATTGCGGGTGGGCTATAGTCTCAGGTACATGGGAGGTTGGTGCAGACCCCAGAGGACACTTCCAGTCAGAGCAGCTGTGGATCTGTAAGGCAACAGCGCAGTGTTGAACTGGGTCCGGGATTTGACATCTTTGTTTTTCTAAACAGGTGCCCTAATGATCAAGTCCGAGGGTGCTGGCTCAGTAATAATCACAGGTGTGAAGAGTGGACGCTACTTATGTATGGACATGAGAGGAAACATTTTTGGTTCGGTGAGTGACCTTTGCTAAGACTCAAGACTGAAAGGCAGGTGCAGTCTGCTACTATGGTGCCTGTGTCCTCACCTAGGGCAAATCTGTACAGCTACAGCAGAGGATGCAGATTTAAGCGAGCTGAGGACCTGCCACTTAGGTTAAACTGTCCTCTCTTCTTTGATTGTATTGAGTTGTAGAGCTGACAAAAATCATCTGAGTTCCTGCTTGGGTAAACGAGGGCAGAACGAGATCCGGTGATGGACCAATCTGAATTCCTACTGTAGCATAGAGCCATGGGTTGGGAGTAGCTCAAACAATGCAGCCCTCTGAAAAAACCTAATATTATCATTATAATACCTTTGCTGAAAACATGGGCATGCATCTCAGATCTACATTTGACTAAGCCTGAGTTGTCTTGAGTCACAGAGCTGGCAGATCAGAAAAAACACCTGCTGCAAGATCTCCTCCCTCTTTCCGTCTTTAATTGGCACTTGTCATTCACCAAATACCTCTGCTCACAGGTGTCATTTTTTTTCCCTTAAGCATTACTTCAGCCAAGAGGACTGTGTGTTCAACCACAGGACGCTGGAAAATGGCTATGATGTGTACCAGTCTCCAAAACACAACTTCCTGGTTAGCTTAGGCAGAGTTAAACAATCTTTCTTCCCTGGTATGAATCCACCACCATACTCCCAGTTTTTGTCCAGGAGAAATGAAATCCCTTTGTTTCGATTCAACACACCTGAGCCTCACAGAAATACTAGAAGTGCAGATATTGATCCAATGGACCCTCACCAGATCCTGGTCCCACAGAGAAAGATCTCCGCATTTGGATCTCAGTTGCAGCAGCAAGAAGACTTTTCCCACATGCCCAGAGAACCCATGAGAATCAACCAGAATGACGTGGTCAACCCAGATGACCCACACGCTATGATGGATGCCAGGAGGTATGCAAGTCCTCGCTTTTATATTACAAGATAACTGTTGCCCTGCCACTTGCAAATTGAAGACGTGGGCGAATACTGTAGGCAAAAGGAACTGTCTGGCACACTCAGTCTGAATGTCAAAATGGCTATTGGAAACCTGAAAGACATTGGGGACAAAAATCCTTAACTTCAAATTTTGTACTTACAGATGACAGTTTACTGAAAAAACAAGTTGGAAATTTTCCAGTTGGGCCTCTGTTTCACTGGAAAGAAGATACATTTTTGAAAAGAATAAGACAAACCAAACATTTTAGGCTCTGAGTCACCTGAAGTATGCATCAGTGAAAAAAAGAATTCACTTGAATGAAACGAGAAACCAGTGTTACGTTACTGATGTAATTGGGAAGAGACCTGGAACACCTGAGATTCCGAGAGAGACAGGGAATCCTCTTACTAGCGCCATCCTTGGCTATGCAAACACAGCAGACAAACCGACCGATGGTGTGTTATATTATTATATAAAAATTACTATATATGTTTTTCGTTGTTAAGTTGGAGCTTCAGTCTCTTTTCATCCCCATATAAGTCAAAAAGTGACCACTTTGCTGTCATAGGAACAGCACATATGGAAAACTGGAATAACTGACAGGAGAATAGGACAGGATCAAATGGTCTTGGGTAGAAAGAGTAATTTCTGACACTTACTGAATCCAAGCTGAGGTTTGGGATAAAAAGAGGAGAATCTCACTGTCTCTCAATTGCTTCTCTGTCACACTTCTACATTCACTAAATTCTAGCATGACAATATGGATATATAATGTAGAGACATTCATTAGTTTTGCATAGTTCTAACCCAGAGAGAAGCACCAGGATCACTAATAATCAATAGTGTGTTAAACAGGATGGTTTGTTTTGCACACTGCTGAACTATACACGGGGAAAAAAAAAAGCAAAAAATTATGCCTTACAGGTGTCAAACTATCAATAGCTCATGAAGACTCTCGTCTAATGAATGAAAATTAGGTTTGCATTTAGAAAAGGAGAATCTAAGTTTAGCATCCATGTTTCTAGTTAGTTCTGAGCAGGTATCAGATGCTTTATACTTGTAAAAGTGAAATTACTTCAATATTAACTAGATCTCTAATGTTGACAAAACCTTTTCCCTAGACCGATACATGTTATGGGTAAGTTTACTTACCAGAATCTAACCTCCATATATACATCTGAAGTTTACAAATCTTTAGTTAAGATGTGATATCTGCAGAGCAGATATTGTAATTTTGGTGTCAAATTGCTAGCTGGTAGAATTCAGTATAGCTTGATTGGTTTTAATGGAGCTATATTAATTTCCACAAGGACTCTGAAAAATGTGTACATACTTAGCTATTTTTCTCCCTTATTTCTTTTCATTTTGATTCAATCTTCCTGTAATCTTAAATCTGTGTGGTTTTGAAAGTTACTCTTGATGTACTCTGCAGAATAGCAAGGCACTGATGAGTTGCACAAAAATCCAGTGTGGTAGATACTCGAGAAGAGGTTTTTATTTTGGTGTATGTGCATTTTCTACACATCAAGATGCAGGTTCTTCTGTATTGTTTATTTAGTATATTTAACAGCCTGACAACAGTCTGAAAATGGTACATTTGTTCTAAGTGTGCTCACAGCAATAATGCGAAAGACATTAGGCTAGTCCTAATTCCAGGACAGGCTAGTCCTGTTCTTTTTTCTATCTCATGAAGTAATTCACTGGAGGCACTGGAGTTACAGCAGTATAACAAAATCAAAATAAGCCCCCCCTGTGTTTCTTGCTTTCATTGAAATTGTTCTGGATTTAGAGCAGGTCTGTCCTGCTGACAGCCTTTTTAAAAAAATCTCTTTTTTTTTCTCCCTATATATGTATATGTACATGCTATCTCTTTATCTAGAACATCCAAGTTGTTATGTTAGAAAAGTCATAGGGCCTGATTCTGCTGTTAGAAGAGTTTTCCCGTGTGGAGTGATTCCGAATTCATATAAGTTCTTAGGAGCACAGGATAAGCCAAATGATTAAGATTAGACCAAGAGTCCTGTCTCATAATTTGTTGGCTTTCATCCTCTAAAGTCATCATGTTTTTGATTAGTTTTGAAAGGAAAGGAGTGGTTCTAACAGATTTAGGAGAATCGCAGGGCAGGTGGATAGCTATGTATTTTCTTGCTTATTCAAAATACAGCAAGACTTTTTACCTTGCTGTCTATACAGTGGAGAGGTGTGATTTTATTTATATGTTCTAGTTTAGTAATTTTACTTGAATCCTATACCATTCTTCTTGGCTTTTTCTCCTTGAGAGCTCTGGACTACAAGTACACAAATAAAGTTTTCATTTTGCAGAAATCATTGTAAGCTCCACAGAGCTCTCTAGGACTCCGAGTCAATGGACATACAACAGTCTGAATCATTAAAAGTTCTGTCTCAACCCATATCAAACTTTGACGACGAATGTTGGTGGGGTTTAATCTCTAGACCATCTCTATATTCATACATTAGAACAAGGTAAGAAGGGTTGCTCACTCCATCAGTAGCCGGGGGATTTAGTCCCTAAGCTAAGAGTGAATGCACAGTGGATTTTACATAAAAAAAAAAAAAATTTGTAACTATAGAGAACTGTATCGAAATGTCAAAAGAATTAATTCTTCAAAAGAGATGCTGGCAATCACCAGCTAGTAAGAAAGCATTACTTATTTATATTGCAATATTTATTTATTTATTTGAGTGGGTCTTAAGTCCCACAGAATATTTATAAATATTTATAACAATGTATTATAGAGACTGCTTCCTTTTATAAATGTACCAATAAACTTTTCCTTCTCTCCAAATGGTGGATTCTGCATCATCTGTTCAAGCTCCCCATTCCAGACGGACTTGAGTGAACAAATAGTACTAGCTGTGTCTGCAAATTTTTGTGTCCCACTATCCCCTGTGATTTTCAGCCACATAGGTTGCAGCTTCCTGGGTGTTTCATGCACCACAACTGTGAAAGTTCTGTCAAAGATGATTAGAAAAACAAAGTCTTAGTCGGTCTAGACTGACCATGAAGGGATTGTCACCTCTACTGGGAAACTTCTGCAACCCAAAAGCAAAGGAAAGCCACTGGTCTAGCCGTTCAGTCCCACTAGGAAATATTTGTGATCCTGGCTCCAAGACCTTAGGGTAAAAGATACTTGGTACATTGCCATTACTGCTCACTTACCGCTGCTCATACAAAATATTCTAACTCCATTCCTAGGGCTATGGTAAGGCTCTGTTTTGCAGCAGACAGGTCACAGATTGAATAAATTGCAGATACCATCCTCATAGCTCTTTCCTGCAATTGTCCCCAGGCCCCCCAAGACCCAGCAGAGAGCTGCAAAATGGCAAGTGCCCATGGGTCTGACAGATTATCTCCTCACTGTGCTTCCCCTCACCGCAGATACTCTGTGGAGCCCTGTTGTAGTCAGTAGCATCACTTGCATTGGCTATGGTGCCAATAACCAAGAGAAACATCACATTACCACCAGGTACCACAGTACTGTTGCACTTTGTGGGCAAGAGGACAGTGGTCTTCGGTGGGAGGGTGGTCAGGTAGGTGGGGAACTCTCCTCTCCAAGATCCCTTTCTCCTCCCATTACTAAAGTTTAGGCCCATGGACTTCAAAGGGGGAAGAAGCACAGCAGGAATGTGCAACAGAACTGAAGCATATGGGAAACTTAATAGATGACAAGGTATCATTAAAAAAAATCATCTGGTATCTTTTAGTCTCCCACACACTTGAAATCTCAGTACTGCCTTGGGACTGTTCAAACTCATTCACAGTAAGCTGTTCACAGTGAAATAAGAAGAAAGCATGCTGCAGGGCAACCGTGGCCCCAGAAACCACCTCTGCCACCTCTCTCTCTTTCCAAGAGCAGGGCAAACATGAAGGTTTGTGCAGTTGTTGTCTCTCCTTGTCCAGCAAGCTTGTTCTGTTGGGAACTGAAACTGCAACTGGATCTTAAAGCAAGGAAAAAATGCTGAGAAAGAGGAACAATCCAAGACTATCATTTTATGGATCATGAGCTGTTATTAGAAATAATTTCTGAGACTATTTTCTCCATGGAGTAACCCAAATAAAACACCAAGCAACCTCAGCACAGCACTGAAGGGGACAGCATGGATGATAATGGTAAAGGATAATCAATGAAATCCAGACTGCCTGTTGCTAGTGTCCTTCTAAAAGCAGGCACCTCCTAAAAAAACTGCTTGAACCCCATCTCTAGGCCAAACAAATTCTGGGAAATGCAACTGAAAAGTGAAGCAACTCTTTTTCTAGAAGTGTCTGTAAATGATGACATTAAAGAACAGTATTTGAACAACAGTGTGAATGGAGACTCTTGAAAGACATCTCAAAAGGTTTAACTGGGCCTTGTTTATTTATTTACTAGATATCGAAAGCTTTATCATCTAACTCTTTAAGCCCATATTGCAACAAAGGCCCAGCAGAAAGCTGGACTGCATGTAAACTAGTCCATGTACACATCTGAAACATTTTTTTTGTAAAGATACTTTTCTATTTTCATCTTTCAGGTAAAACCAAATTAAAGAGTCAGCAGACTCAGGTGCATTGGCCTTCTTATGGGTAACGTGCCTGCAAATTGAGGGGAGCAAAACAACCGCAGAGCGCATTTCTCATGATGGAGAACAAAGTGCCAGGTAGACATCACCCATCTGTGTTTGATCCCTGCTTCTTTTGCCTGGGTGGGGTTTTCAAATTACAGTAGCTTGATGACTTGATGTAACATTCTGTCTTCCCTCCAGAGATCCTTACATTGCCTTTGGCCAGTGGTCTCTTCTTCCAGGGCTGCTGAAAGAGCGGCAAGGACAAGGGGCAGAGGAGACTGAGCTGGCCACTTCAAGAGCCCCCAGCTATTCTTTCTATTGCTAGATTTTATCTCATTGCAAAGTGTGTAACTTTACAAATTGCTCTTCAGTAATAACCCTGTAATCTTGTTTGATAACAGTACCAGGCAGCAGTGGTGCCCAAAGCCCAGAACAAAAAGGCTTTTGCAAAACACCCATCAGCCCCTGAATATTCCTGTGGCATGGGCTAGGCTGTTGGTGGACTTGCCAGCAGAAGCTCAAAGGTTGCTAGTGCTTTGGGCATAACAGGGAAGCACTAAGTACCTTCTAGCACAAGCCACACCTGCCAAGCATAATATGGGCTCATGCAACCACCAGTTCTGGTCTCCTGCCTGCTGCGCGGGCTCTTGCTAGGCTTTTTTCATCACCCACCATCCTATCTTCCCCTACACTAGTCTTCATCCTTTAGCTTGACTTAACAGGGATTCACCCTCTTTTTATATTTCTTATCTGATTCTGTGCTTTTTAGATCACATTCAGAGAAAGTCCATGGCTAGGCGAGAAAGGGGTTCATATGGAGGATTTATGCTGAAGCTGAAAGACAAAAAACATTTCTGCACCCCTTTCACCCAAATGCCCATGTTTTTCACAAGGATGAATGAAGTTTTATTTTTATGAGTCATGTGTGCTTTCAAAAGAAGCATGAAAAAAAGAGTAGGGTGCTAGGCACACACAGGTCTCAGGCACTAGCAGGAGGTGAAGATTATGAAGCATGTTCGGCTACTCAAAGAAATAAAAGAACCCTTAAGTTTTTTACTTGGATTTGTTGTTCTAACAGAGGAAGACAGGACATGAAGGGTCACACCTGGTCCAGACTCCTGTTCCTGACAGTGACCAGTAGCAGGACACTGAAAGGATGGTGCCAATAATGATAACATAGCACCTGTTTTTTTCTGAGCCTTGTGACAGTGTTTTACATCCTAAAGCATTCACGCATCTTCCAGCACTCTTGCACTTCCTTTAAATCTTTAGTCCTTTAATTCTGTAAAACTTCATTAACCTACCATGCATTCCATTCTACTCTGCGTTCTGTTAAACGCTTGATGTGGATAATATCTTACAGAAATCTGAGTATTTTTTTCAGTAACTTAGTTGAGGGCTATGCGGTTTTGCTGAAGCACACTGTGGACAGCAGGTTGAATAAGACCACAAACTCATTCCAGAACTCTGAGTAAATCCTCATCCCCAACAATCCTTCGCTGTATCCAAACAGCGTCTGGTGCGTAAGCCAGGAGTCTATTTGCTGAGGCTAAGGCATAATCCTATGTTTTCAGAAGGGAAAAGAACTGATTTTAAGATTCAAGAAGTAGTAAGAATGGCAAGTTAACTAAATTTAACCCGCATTTCTATGATTTTCTTGGTGTTTCACTGAGATTGAAATCCTTCTGTAAAGTAGCTCTCCCCTTCTCCAACCCTACTCTGAGCATTTGAATGAGAGGCAGGACTTGTACTGTTCATCTGCCCAAGAGTGAATTTCATCCCTGTCCATCAGCGTTCAGGGTAAGCAACATGCTTAAGAAGGCACAGTTTAGAAACAGCAACATTCCTAAGTGAAATGTTGCCTACTCTTTCCTCCTAGAACTAACCATGCATTAAACACCAACTCCTGGATCTATTGGTCAGAAGAAATCTTTTACAAAATGCTGTTGGTGTTTATCTGAATAACTCAAGGGTTTTGATTTATTTAACCCAGGTCATTGTTTCCCATTTTCAAGATAGAGTTCCATTTCCTAGCTCCTCCTCGAAAGTGGTGAGAATTACATCTCCTGTTGCAGGCAAGATCTCATCAGTGCTAGTACAATGGCATTAATGACTCCTTACCTTGACCAGGTACACTTTTCAGGATCAGGCTTGTCTTTATAAATGCAACACCGCCAACTACCCATAGTAAGTCAGAGGTTAATATTAGCCCAGGTTATTCTCCTCTTTTGTTGTTTTCAACAGTTATCTTCCAGCTTGTAGAGGACATTCTTGTCACTGGTATCGAAGTACCTGAGCTTGCAGTCTGTAGTAGGTGGTTTCATGCCACGTCTTTAATTTCACCCCTCAAATTCATCATTTCTTCCTCTGCATGCTATTCTGACTGACATAGTTATTGATGATGCTTCCTCAGTAACATTTCCACATTTCTGTATTTTTATTCAAAGTCATTACAAACAAATTGCCCCATGAGGAACTTAAATATTAACTTTACTCCAGCTCAGTGCTTGACCTTGGACATTACTACTTACTCATATGCCCATAAATCGCTTGCATACCTACCTCACCTTTTTTTTTTTCTAGTAACATTTATCTTTTCCAGTTGAGCTGATGGTTTCCATAGTGGCACTGTGTCAAGTCTTCAATTAAAATTCACCTAGATCATATTCCATCATTTTTCCCTTGCCTAGACATCGGTTATTTCATCAAAGAACTATCAGTCTAGTCTAGTGTGAACTACTTACGGTAAAACCTCATTTAATTATATTCCAGGTTTCATTTACTTCTCTTGTCTGTAATTACATTCTCCTTCAGAATTTGTTCTAAAGCCCTGAATGTTACTAAGGTTAAACCAATAGTTCTGTAAGATTACTTTGTCCTCTGTTCTCAAATAAAAAAATATTTTATTTCCTATTCTCTAGTCATACGGTTCCACACCCAGCTTGACAGATCTATTTAAAATACTTGCTTACAGATGTGTAATTTTAGATGAGCTTTTGGAATTCTGGGATAAAGATTAGTCATTTCCCCTGACAGGAACATATTAAATTCTTTAATTCTTGGCTTTAAATGTGGCATTTTCCCTACCCTCATTCCCATTATCCATCCTCTTTTACCCTTGTGTTCAATACTGCTGTAAATGAAATAATTCATTTGGGGGATATAGTTTAAGACTATCTAATCTCTACTCCATCCACACACTGCAATATTTCTGTTACTCCTTTCCTTGTGCTCTATTTTGATATATATCTCAAGATGGTTTTGCTACTTGTTTTTATTTATTTTGTAAATTCTCATCATTTCATATCTAAGATAGAATGTTCTACATGATGCCACTTTCTTTCTATTCTTTATAGGCTCTCTTCCCAGAATCAGTAACTTGTTCTGACTGTCAATCTAATTAGACCTAGAGACCCTCCTGTAATGTTTGCAAGTTTGAGGTGCAACTTCTAGATAATTTTTACATCTCTGATTTAAACAAGCAAAGCTTTCCCCCCTTTCTTCCATCTTAAGCCCATTTAAGGCTCTTAAGTATACCTGACCTTATTAAACTAATTTTATGATTCTATTCTTAAGCATAGCTGACCTTATTAAACTAATTCTGTGGTTCTTGCCCTTCTGAAATAAGACCTGTTTTGCCTCAACTTTTAACTTAAACAAACTCTCTTTTCAACAGCCAGCTCTTCCAAAATATATTCATGACTTATCACCACCAAGTCTAGTGCATCACCCCTCTTCAGTTCAGCAATGGCTTGATCAACCAACTGGGCGTCAGAGGGAGAGAATATCACATCCAGTCATGCCCCAAAAGGGGTTCTGCCTGGAGCTCAAGTGACCAGTAATTGCCTGTTCAGGATTCATGTTTTTACCCTGGTATCCACCTGTGCCCATATTCTCAAGGCCTCTGCTATTGTTCTCCAACTGTGCTCTCAGGGGCCCCACTACGTGCTTCTGGTGTTCAGGTGGGACATTTGTAGACTTGCATGGGGCTCCCTGCATGCCACAAAGTCCCAGAGATGTTTGCAAGTGACACTACAGCTGTCTCAGCACAGGAGACCTGCCCGAACAGCATTGGATTTACCATGCACAAACAGATCATCCACACAGCGGGTTTGGCATATCCGCGGATGTCAGGGAAACAGCTCACATACTGTGCAGTTGATTTGTGCTCATGCAGCTGCCATTTGCCTGGGATTACTATATATCCAAAAACCTCAGGCTCATGGCCAAAGCCCTCACAAGAGGGACACATCTGGGGAAAATCTGACATATTTTAGGTGCAGGCATGTGGGCTGTAGCTCTGAGGCAGTCTCACGAAATACCAAAAGCTTGAATAGAGAATGCATCTGATCTAAATTCTGTACTTAAAAAAAAAGGGGGGTGGGGGGAGCAGGGGGGGAACCACCTCCTCCTATTGCAAAGGCAGGACTGTGTCTGGAAAACATAAACCCACCAGAGAACTGTGGGAATAGAGCAAATAGCTTGAAAAAGGGCCGATACTTTAGAGGAAGGAAACTGTGATACTCCCAGCACATTCTGCCAAAGTGCGTGCCTGGTGACTACTAGACATGTAGCAGACCCACCAGGAGACGATGTTGGTGGAGCCAAAACTGAGGAACAAGTGTGCTACCATGCAGGGAACTTTGAAGTCCTCTGTCTCACCTTTTCCAAACCAAGCCTGGCCTGGTAAAGTACTGCTTAAACATGAACAACTTTATCAAAGGAGGTCACAACTCCCCTACCTTTTGAAGCACCACTTTTTTGGGAGCAGAATACCACTGCACTCTTCAGCAGAAGAAAATATTAGCTTAGAAAAGAGTGGACCGAGTTTCCTCTTGATCTTGGTGATCTCCACAGTCACCTTTTCTCCCCCTATTGTTCAGCTGAAAAAGCCTGCCAAGACAGCTTTTATTTTAACCTTCAGCAGTGTAAAAGATCATTTTAAAGTACACATTTGTCCTCTCAGATCTGACTACAGGCTGTTATGTGGGCAAGCGGAGATGTTTCTAACATTTATTTCAGCACTATTTTCCTACAAAGGTATTCAAAAGGAATGTACCTTTTTCTTATCACTTGAAATTCTTATCATCCTGGTAATGTGTTTAACAGCTCAATCTGCTTTCACAGCCTCTCTTACATCTTGGCAGCTACTGCTGAAAATCCACCCTGTAGTTAAGGCCTTGTCTCCTGCTGCTAATTAGAGACTGGCATTTCACAAGGACAAAACATTCATTGCCCACTACTGAGTAATCCCTCAAATATTTATGTTCTGCTGCTATTCCTAACAGAACCATCTATAACTGCAGCTCTCCTTTCCCATGATCCCAATAAACTGTACGGAATTACTGTACAAATGTACAAGAGTCACTTTAATAAAAGAGCAGGAAGAAAGATTTAATCTCAGTGTCAATTCAAAGAGTTAAAAAGACCAGTACTATACACAGACTTCAAGAAAAAAGGCTTACAATTAACTTCAGAAGCTTCCAAAATCACTTATTTGCTTTTTAATGCAAAGAGAAGCTTACATCTGAAATAAAAAGTGTACCATTATTAGGGTAGGCTATACAATCACCTAGGCCAGTATCCTGTCTCCAGCAATGCCAAGTGTGGATACATGGGGAAAGAATACAATAGGGCAACTGCAGGACACACGTGACTGCTTATACTTCCCCTGCAACTGGTAAGATGTGTTTGCACCAATTTAGTGTATTTTACAAAGTCTTAATTAGGAGATTCTGGCTCTCAAGTTTTTCACTGAAAAATGTTAACTTCATTAATATAGGAGCTGTTGAGAAAACTCGAATGGTTTCATCCTTTCATATTTTTCATGGTTAGACACTATTGTACCTTCTGCTTACCCTATGTAAGAGTGAACAGAAGATGAAAGAATTTGTTAACAAGAACTTAAAGAAAACAATCAAAAAGACAGGTTTCTTAGGATGGGTCTAAATTTTAACCACCTACAAATACATTAAAAGCAAGTAAAACATATTATAGAGGAAGAGTCAAAAATCCCTACAGGAAGAGTATTACCCAAGAAGCAGCAAAGCATTTAACAAATAAGTAGATGTTCCCGTAAGATATCTACCTCACCAGCAAGAACAAAATGTTAATTAACCTGCTTGAGGGTAGGCAAGAAAGAAAAAGAAGCCTTTTAAATGAAGGGAAGCACACAAAACCCTAGTGTGTTTTGAAATATTTGACAAAAGTTACTGACTTACTTAGGCAGGAAAAAGTGTTAGGTCTCCACTCGTTTTCTAGGTGATGAACCTCCAACTTGGTTACTCTGGCTCCAAGAAGCATTAATGGAATGACTGACCAAATTCAGGACATGACAATTACAGGAAAGTTCAAGCTATTTAAAGCACCAACAGGATAGTCTCCTGCTACGTAACTAGCCTTCCCGAAATAAACAGGCACTGCCAGGGACAGGCAGGTTAAGAACGAAATCCCCTCCCGCCCTCTGCCATTAACTCTGTTAGTAGTCGTAATTAAAACTTTTCTACCTTCTTTGGCTGTGATCATCAATTTAGTATTCCAGAGCCCTCTAGGAAGACACACTTCACAAGAAGCTTGAGGAGCCTGTGCAAATTTTTCCTTCCCATGTACACAACTTATTTCCTTTAGTGTATTAAGAACGAATTACCTGTGAAAAAGAGCTATGAACACTTTAAACAAGTCTTGAGCAGTTCCTCAAGCTACCACTGTCATCTCTGTGCTTTTGATTTGAAACAGGCCCTTTTTAATGTCACAAATACAAACTTACTGTTTGGGTGGTAATTGTGCATAATGTCACTAATGGTTAGCCAACCAAGCTTTCTTCCAGTTGGCTGGCTTTCTCAGAAAAAAATTTTACTCATTTTCTAAACATTTTATTGTCACTATTTGAATTCAGAAATTTTTATTTCTGAGTAACACTGAAACACTTTGCTTAAGAATACCTTTGTTTTGAACAAAGGCTGCTTACAGAAAACTGAAACTTGAAATAGAGCCTTTTTGACCAAACCTTGTTTTTATGTTATTGAGAAATCTTAAGTTTCCCAGGATTCTATATTATGAAGTTTTCATGTTTGCTGGAAAACCCCTAGCCACAAAACTTTGCCCAGATACACCTGTACATTTATGAACTGCCTCATATGGGGAAAGAGGAGCCATAATGAAGCGGCTTTCCTCTGTATCTGTAAAGAAATGAAAGGAAGCCAGCTGATCAGTAACAAGTTTAGCCTATCGACGCAGAAGTTCAGTATAAAACTCTAATTTAAATTTGCTAACCCAACTTAAGGGTGTCCAGTCATTCACATTATAGAATGTGTCAGCAGTTGAATCCTTGCTGACACCAGTTACTAGCATCCTTTTTTTTTGTTTTGATTTGTTTTTTTTTCTCCAAACACATCGGGTAAACCGCTTTCCTCTCCATGGACTAGTTTTCAGACAGCAGCAGATGGTTTCAACGGGTATTTGCTAGATAAACAAGCCCCGCTGCAAGTAAACAGCCTTAGGTTCATTTCCAGCTTCTGGAGAACAGTACCTTAGAAGCCCACGTCTGGTCACTGCAGGGCTGAACACTTCCCACTTCACCCTTTGCCTTTTCGCAGTACCAGCACCGGGCGAACAGCACAGAGAACGGAAGCAGATCCCCGTTCTGTGTGCAGGTAGGAATCAAGAGAACTTCCCTACTGAATGACAGCCACACGAATAGAAGCAGCAAAGTCACTACAGCCAGATTAAGTAATTCTGTTGCTGTTTTTTACTAGGGCCACAGGTCAGTTCCTCCTCAAAATTGAAGTCGTTGCTTGAGGCAAAGAAGCCAAGTAGTTTAAAGCACACAGGACAGCGTATTTTTAAAAATTACAAAAAATTACAAAATTACAAAAAACTACAACTTCAGTCAGTTAATTTTGTACAGTTGCAAGCAATGTAAGTATGTCCTTAACCTTTTAACATCAGTGGTTCTTCCAGGTAAGAGTCAGGATAGCACTGATCCATCAGCCCTAAAAAGGGCTCTTTTTCACAGTAAAAGACCAGCCTGGGGTTTTTCAGAAAAAAAAATGGAAGTTATATGATCTGAACAAAGCTTCATAGAGTAATATTAACAAAGATTTTTACCTCAAAAGAAATACAAATGAAATGGAGTTCTAGTCAGGAGCCTTTAATATTTTTTTTTAAATTTATTTTTTTTAAACAGGCTTAAAATATGCAAATGAAGAAGAAGTATGTGGACATTATAAATAACATAAATCAGATAAGCTTTCACAGTAACACTACAAACATCCCAGTGGGGAAAGAATGCAGTACTAACAGCAACTATAAGCAATCATAAAGCAATCAAACTTGCCTAATTCTAGGCAAAAATATTCGTCCATCAAGTGTATGATTGCAACTGACAACAGGATTCTAGTCGGGTACAACTCACCCGATTGATAAGGTTCCTTTTCAGGAGACCATTATTTCAGCTATGTGCACATGAGGTTCCTCATCCTGTTTACAGTTAGAAATAAATATGTTATGTTTGTGTACAGCGCTCTTTAACAGAGGTCTCAACAACACTAACAGTTTCTTACAAAACATTCCTGCGAGGTAGGTATATCAGCATCCCTGTATTACAAATGGAAAAGAGATTTGCCCAGTCTCACAGATATTTAGTATCAGAGCCAGGACCACCTCCCCTGACTCTGTACCAAACCTTTTCCACTAGGCAATGCTCCTTTTTAGGTTAGACTACTGCGTTCAAAAAAGTTATCTTAAGACAACATATATGTTTAATATTACAATATAGCATTTTGTAATAAAACAAGAATACAGTATAGCTCGTCTTTGAGGTACCATTCCTCTCCCCTCCCCAACTCTTTTACCTGGAGATAACCAAAATAACTATGGACTAATGAAAAGAAGCTTTTAAAAATATGCACTCTAGGAGCAGATATGCAAGCGACTGAAGTATGTTTCTGTTCATAAAGAACATTTGTGTTATTTCTCTAGTGCCAACTTATATCGGGCACTACGACCATGCAAATCGTGTTATTTTAAGATGGTAAGCAGTTGCCTGTCTTCAGTTTTGCACTTTAGTGCCAATAACTCCAGTCAATCTCAGTAATTACTACAGATACCTTTCCCAAGCTTAGCATAATGGTGATCTAAAACCAATTCCCCCTACAAAGACTCTTAAAACACTTTTGGAGCTACACATTCAGCTCCCACATCCACTAAGTGAGAGTCTTGATTAAGACAAACACATGTGACTTCAGGTTTTAACAAATTTCCATTTTCAAGTTTTATAATGAAGTGACTAACTCCTGTATTGGGACTGACAGAAGACAGCTGAGACTTTGTTAAATTTGTTGGTAAAGTACAGTTGAGATCTGAAACAAAATAACCGATCCAGTTCCTCATGTAGGCTCCATGACTCACTACTAATATATTGGCATCTAGTGTTTTAGAAGCTCCACTGTTACCAGAGCTAAGTTCTGCTTCACTGCAGTGGTTTGTCCAAGGGAAAACTAACTGTTCTTCAGCTGTTCCGGAGCTTCTGCTTGCCATGCCATGCATGTCTTGCTCCTTCTGTTCCAATTCAACAGCTAGCCGACAGAGAAATTCAAAAAAATCCTTTGCACGTTCTCTTACCTAAAGAGAAAGGTCAGAAGAGTATGTTGTGAAGAATGCAAGAGACTCCGGCTTTCAGAAATCTGAGATATAACTACTTCAGTTAAAAGACAAACATTTATCACAGACAAGTCTCAGAAATCAATGGTAAGTTACTGAGCACTGTAAAAACTCCTCTGCCCTCCAAAGCCAAGGTTGAGAGTAATTGCCATCATCCTTCTGCAAACGAGAGCTTCGTGAGGAGTCAATCTCAAAATCAGTATTTTAGTTCTAAAGAGATTCCCTACTTGGCAGCCACTGTAATCAGGTCAAGTAGTGTTTTTAGCTTAGAAAATATCTACCTTCGGTTGGGCTAAGCTCTCAATAAGATGTGCCTAAGTACACAATAGTTGCATCTGCACTGATAGAATGGCCTAGAAAGTAGGGCACAAATAAATAAATACCATACTTCATCCAGTGTTTCTCCTCCAGAAGGCGTGAATGAAGGACATTGCTCTCCAGCAGCCTTTGCCATAGCCTTGAGGTCAGCCAAAGGCCTTCCTTCTGCAACACCGTATTTCTGTAAGAGGCAAGTTACAAAGAGTGCGTTTAGCACAATAGATCAAGTCTCCAGTATTGCTTCCAACGCGAACATGTCTCAACAACTTAGTTTTCTTGGATTCTCAAGTGTAACATGCAGGCTTAACTACCTTTTACATTTTATTCCAGTATTGGGGGAGAAGGTATCTTTATATTTGCTATTTAAGTTACAGTATAGATATATGCTGGGTAGAGAAATACATTAAGAGCAGCATCTCATTTGAAGTACTAACATTCAAAACACTATCTTCAGCCTCATCTTTGCCTCAAGATTTTTTCCTACATTCTTGACACTCCTTCTTAGCATACAAAATTCAAGTGTCTTTGTAACTGAGGTTACACTGCAAACGCCTCTGTATGTAGCTGTTCACATGAGGATAAACTCCATTTACTTTTCATTTGCGGAAAGACTACAGGGAATTATTTTTCACAAGTAAGAAACAAGTAATTTCCCTACAGACCTCTGATATCTCCACAACAGAGGAGTCCATTTTAAAATCAGAATTTTTGAAAAAGACAAAAAAAAAGATGAAAAATCATAAGTACTCTACCTATTAGAAATACACAATAAGGCCTCCCCCGTTTTTTCAGGACATACATTACTACTGTGGACAGTGTTTTCAGAAAACAAGAAGGCAGAAAAAGATCTTAAAAACATATGCTAATGGACTCAGAGAACATAAAATTAACTATCTTCAATAACATGCTTATTCCTGAGACCTCCAAATGCAAAGCCCATACAGGAAACAGTAGTAAGAACCCACATCTACCAGGTAGTTATTCTGAATCACTAGAAGTCACTTTATCAAACATAGTATTTATCACCTGTAATGTATTTTACAAGATAGATACACTTGGATGTGCATTACCATTTTTGACCTTGAAGATCTTTCCAAGGCACATCTCTAATAATGGTAAAACAGATCAATCCTTCTTCCTCTGAAGATTAGTACTTCACTGTCACTAACAGATGAAAAATGTATTCAAATGGAAAGCTTTGGTCTTTCCTTGGAACGTCTGAAGACAGTGAAAATGCTGCAGTTATGATGAGTATTTTGAAAAAGTAAGAGTTGATGCTTTATGGTCAAACACTCAGTTACATGCATTCCAGAAATCCAGATGTTGATGACTAGGATACATGCTTGTTACTGAGGCTTTTTTGACTTCCATGTCACTACCCACTTGCTGTGGATATGCAATTAGCTGCCGTAATAACTAATTTATTACAGTCTTCAGAATTTAAATGCACTGAAACACATTTACTTCAGCCTCTCAATCCCTTCTTTAAAGCAAAATATTGGCAATTTAAGAACACTAAGAAAGACGTAAAGAAATAAGTGCTCTGGAACAACTGAAAATTAAATCCTAATCTTATAAAGATTTTTCCAGACTTCTCTCATGAAAGCAAGGCACGAGACAATAATACTTTCTTAATAGGGTCAATAACGTATGTTCTTTTAAAGGACTTTGCTTCTTTTCATGCACTTCAAACTTAATTCCAGTTATCCAGAGTAGTGACTTACAAGCTGTGGCCCACTATATTTCCATATAGAAAATGCTACAATTGTGTTCTGCTCCTTAAACGCTTATTTGCCTGCTGGCAATATGCCATCCCACTTTTGGTTTTGTAGCATTTTCTTGTTTAAAATTCAGCTGACACTCTCAGTGTAGCATCTGAAGGGTGATTCATATTAGCAGAAACAGCCAGCATCTGAGTTTATTCTGCTCAGATACTTCAAAAGACAGGAGGTACAATTGTGCCTGTTATCAGGCAGAGAGGCTAATCAGGAAAGCAGACTGTTCCATGGGCAGCAGAAAGTTTTTCAGTAGTCTTTGTGCAACTGAAAAGGTATAAACTACTAAAAAGCCAACATCGAGTTGTGCCATCAGGCTTGAGCAGGTAGGCAGAGGGAGTATCTGTAACACTTTACACACGGGGTTAGCAAACAGAGCTAAGCTTTTTATTACATTTAAGATAAGTAAGGTAAGATTTATATGTAGAGGGGATTAAATCATTAGAGCATCACAGTTACAGAACTAATCACTAAATTTTGGCTTTGCTTCACAATTCTGCAGTCAGGCAAACAATTTATAGTACCCAATGTGAAGAGTTCACTTTTCAGTGATTAAAACCACCACCTCAAATAGTGCTCTCCACTGTTAAATCTACCATTTAATAAACCAAGATATCCATCAGCAGTAAGTTACATTTTCAAATTGTTCAGTGTTCAATATTAAAACAAGCTCTTTCGGCACTTACTCTCTCTCGAAGTCTTGCATCATACTTGATTTCCAAATCTTTGCAAAACTTATTTTTTCCTAGAATTGTGGCAGCAGTCTAAAAGGTGAATATACAGTCATGTCAATGGGCTGTTTTCTCATGGGACAGCTAGACCATCTTACAACACCACAGCCAATGTGAATCACATTAGTAGTGCCCAACAACCCAAAGAAACAAGATAAATTTTTTTCAGCTAGTAGCATCTGTCAGATTTGGATATATGGCCTGAAGCTGAAGACACTTAGCACCCATGAAAGGTGGGCAAGATGCACAGCAGCAGCAGGATTTACATTTACCAATTTACCCAGAGAAAAGCCTCATCTTCTCTTGAATATACTGCTACTCACAAAGCAATCATGCTGACTACATTCTTTATATGTAGTACATGAGTCAGACTCACAAGCAGTACGTTCCTAAAAACTGATCAGTTAAAACGACTGCAAAAAACATAGAATCTAAAAATTAAATTACTTTCTGGCAAGTGCACCTCAGAAATCAAACGCTCTTGAAGCAGTTAAGAGGCAGGAGGGTGTTTGCTGGCAACATAGTGAAGTGTCAGCCTCGATGTTATGAGGGAGAAATGCACTGGATGATACACTTGGGGAAAAAAAAAAATTATCTAGCTTATTGTATTCACCTGCCTTTTGATAGCATGGCCAAGAGACAGAGAAACCCAAAGGGCTTAGTTTGCTTTTAACAATGGCCTGCATGTCTTGAGTTTTATGCTATGTATCTTTTTTTCTTCCAAGGAAGCATGTGATTTTGGGGGTGCGGGGAGGGCAAGACAACTGATCAAGTGGAAATTCTGATACCACTTTGGAAAAAGTATTGCCTAATACAGGCTCTAGCATGTTGGGTATTATACAGCTGTATGGCTGCCACAGCTACCAATGGGAACTAAAGGACAGCTAACCTCCTCCTGTTCTTATATGCATCAGTGTGAAGGCTGTATTGGATTCACACACAGTTGTGACTGCTAATATCAGCTGGAAGTCTTGTGCAAATGTCCACATCCAATTGAACTGACATTCAAAGAACTCATTTTGAAAAGGCTCCTTGGATTTTGGGAAATAAGAAGCAGCCTTGTTGTACTAACAAGACTTTATGACCTATTTAATGTATTGCTTAGGAAAGGCTTTATGTTGCAACTTTAAATATCTGTCATAAAATAATGTCAAAATTCAGATAGGGTTGAATCAATTTCCTTGTATATAAGAATAGTACAGTTAATCGAATTATATCATCCTGAAATTTCTCCAGGAGCAAGATCTTGTTCAGTACGTAGAATAGACAACATTTACCTACTGAGCACTAACTCATACTCTGAACTGTAAATATTAACATAGAATCATAGAATCATTTAGGTTGGAAAAGACCCTTAAGATCATTGAGTCCAACCGTTCACCTAACACTGCCAAGTCCACCACTAAACCATGTCCCTAAACGCCACATCTACATGACTTTTAAATACCTGCAGGGCTGGTGACTCATTTACAGCGCCGAAACCAAAATCTGCTCTTAAGAAATTAACTTCCTCACACCTTTCCTACACCATCCATTACAAGAATACAAGCATGCTGCAGAAACGTTCCTGAATCTTTACAGTACCACAGGGAGAGAAGGGATATTAGCCCCACATTACACATGGAAAAGCCTGAAAGATTTTCTCTCATCCTTCTCAGGCCCCAGCCTGTCCCAGTCCTGAACCTACCTTTACTGCTGCAGAGTTCTTGTCCCAATGGCATGAGCATCTCACAGTAGGCCCCATACTCCCCCGCAGACTTTGGTGTTATGCTCTGTTAAGCTTACATGTCTTGGGGAGTTACGCTTCACACCACAGCCCAGTCTGCCCAACTAGTCTGTTTTTATTTTCATGTTGCTGGTCTGCCTGTTCTCTACACTGCTAATTTCTGGACCCTCCCTCCTAGGCTTATTCTCTCAGACAGGCTTCCCTGCAAAGCCTCTCTCTGCATTTCCTATATCTGCTCACTTTGCATCTCCTGTAGCTCTCGGAATTCCTGCCCAGCTAGTACAACTCTCTGCACACATCCCTGTTTTCTCCTATCCTGCTCAGGCTTGAACGTTCAGCTGTCAGCCACGGGCAGTAGCCAGAGGACCCCATACCACTCCTGGTTCCAGTAACCAGTACACACCCTGACTACAGCTGATGCAGGAGACATCACAAGGGAAAACTAAACTTCATCAGTAACAGTTTCTTTAAAAACCTCGCCTCCTCACCCCCCTCTTTTGAAAGGAAACTTGTACATTCTTCGCATACCTGAGCTATGAAGTGACAGTGTAGCAAAGGACACTTTTTCATAGATTTGCAGCTGCCAAAAAAGGGAGGTCCAAGCAAATGGAAACTGCAGCTTTACACATCTTTGGAAAAACTTCCGCAAAGTCTGGGTAGCTTGTCAAACAAATGGCAAAACACATTTCCTTTATGCAAAGGACAAATTCAGGTCTGTCTTCTACATTAGGAGAGTGCAAATGCTTCTCATGGAAAAGGCTGTCTCCAACATAAAGAAAAAAATTACCAACCTCACTCTCAAGCAGCTGAGCATTCAGAAACAATTCCCCTAAGGCAGGCACATAGCACAGGCAGTCTTACGAACGTTACAAAGCACTATTAATGTTTTTAAGTATAATCACTGCCATTCACACACTTAAAAGAAGTGACTTGTCAGGCATTTATTATGCATTAAAAATACCTAATTATTGCACTCCTCCCTCCCTGTCTCTCTAGTTTGTTTTCTGCCTAAATTGTGCTGCTGCAGCAGTTTATGGGACTGTGCTGCAAAACTGAGGAGCAACGTGGATCACGTATGTTTTAAGAGGGGATTTATGCTAGATTTTGTTGATCTGATTTACAGCAAGGCTTCACAGACTTTTGTAGCAGAACAGAGCAAAAAGCAAGCTACCAGCAGGGCTGTCAAGAATCGCTTAGTAGTTTCAATCACGTGAAGCATAGGCTTCTTATCTTGTGAAATCACAGCATCAGTAACAGAAGAGAGAATTAAGGACAGAGCTTCCACAGGAGATACGACCTTCCTAGAACAGCTGATCTATGCCTCTACCTTTAAAAGTTCTGTTTCCCTAATTTTTTTGAGTATTTCATAATCCTGCACACACAATCACAGCTAATCCCACCCAGTAATTAACATTTTTTCCTCTTTATTGAACCTATTAAAATAGTGCATCAAGGTAAGAGGTGTGCTATTACGTTCCTGTCAAAATCCAACCTCTCCGCACATTTAATGATCCTTGTACTGACTGCACAGCAAAACTTGTTCTTGCCTATATGGGTCTGCATTCCCCAGAAAAACACAGCATACAGCTGCAATGCATAAGACAGTACCCCAATATCACAGCCAATTTGTTTTGTTTCTTCAAAGAAAAACTGACTTCAGTTTGTGTTACCCCTAAGTCCCGATTACTTCTTTAGCAAGAACCTACACACATATAAAATAACGGCAAATCCATAAGAACAACACTGCATGACATCCTGCAAAGCAAGCTGGCCTTCATTGCTTCCTAACTGAGCTGTTCTCATTGAAATTTCCTTACTTGTAGAGGCCTTCTTGAATCCTACACAACTCAAACTGCAGTTCTAAGACCACCAAAATAGCTTTTGGCTCTCCGTCACTGTATTATTTTTGCATCACCAATAGCAAATAAATGCCAAATTCTGAAGCTAATATTTACATTCAGTTGCCTCAAAAAGCACTTGCCTGCTTTGCTCGAAGGAGGTCACTTGAAAAGATGTGAGTAAACTTCACATTACTGAGAAATAAACCAGCAGCATCCGCTTGTCTGAAACCAGTTGCAGAGAGCGGCTCATCCACTCCTTGACCTACAGAATAAAACCCCATCAACAGTAAGACATGCATATTTTAGATCATTTAGCAGCTGAGCAAGCACAGCAGCAATAAAGAATCTGCTCATAATATGAAAAGTATGAAAAAAAGCAGTACAGGCTAGGAAGACAGAAGGATCATTATCAATGATATTTATATTAATGTATACATATGACAAACTTAAATGTAAAACAGAGGCCTACGTTTTCTAAACGCAAGTAGTCATTTCAAATTGCTTGTCCTTTTTAGAAGGGTCACTGGTAAGCTTCCTGCAAGAGGAATCTCACAACTGAAACTGAAGCTCTGTAAACAGATTTGTTGATTGTAAATAAGAAAAAGGACAATACAATTGAGATAATGTTGTTGATACTGAACTACATATACAGGAAAAAAAAACAATGCACATCGGGAGAGTCAAGTCCTGTCAAATACGAAATGCCTGCTCCTCCCCATCCCCTAACGTTGACAATACCTTGAAGAAATGAGGCAACAAGAAGGGATTGTGTGTAATGCGGAAAGTAGCACGCACTCTTTGCCAAAGACACAGTTTCACAACAATTTTTGCAGTTGATGTAAACACAATCTGTTGTGGTCTCTTCCTCTCCCCTACTCCACCTTGCACATTGACACTAATGCTCATGCAGCTGCATAGCGAGCGTGTTGATGGAAAAAACCTAGCTGAAAAGCGGCAACCCTTCCAAAAATTGTTTTCAGCCAGAGTAGTCTCTGGTCACAGAGCTCTAGGACAGTGTAGAGACCCAGCATTTTGGTAATCCAACTTGAATGAAATAGGTGTGCTCCTGTCACAGCTCAGAGAGTCTGTAGGAGAACCGAGAACTGTGGCAGAAGGACAAACCAGTAACAAATTGCTATGTCCACACTTGTATCACCTATTTTACTTTTGTAGGAAGTCAAAGCAGAGAGCGTGCAATTCTCATTAGATCCAGAACAATGACAATTTTCACCAAGCAAATGCACAATCATTTAAATGCTTCCAACAGCAAAAGACAGGGCACCAGAAGTCCAGAACTTGAGTTTCGAGCACCTCGTCTGTAATTCAGCCATGTGAGACCTCAGACCCCACCATGCTGGTATAGGTCTTACACCTCTCAAAACACAAGGCAATGCTCACTTTCTACACTGGAGAGGAGAGAGGAATCTACTACATGTCATTTGACAAGAGGGCTAGGAATTTTAGAGACATCATTGGTACTTCTAAGAAC
Source organism: Pandion haliaetus (assembly GCA_013401275.1). Lineage (NCBI taxonomy): Eukaryota > Metazoa > Chordata > Aves > Accipitriformes > Pandionidae > Pandion > Pandion haliaetus. The sequence goes on from VYZV01042191.1 coordinate 83,745, forward strand.
ATAAAGCAGGGGAATATTCTTTATTCACTTTATCATAAACACAAAGCCATGTTGCAAGAACTGTAAATTGCAATGTCAAAACAGAGGTAGGAAAATCTGGAAGCACGATTCTTCCTCACAGCATGTCACACTGTATAAAGTTTATTTATTCAGAGTACCACCCCACTAGGTTCCTTGTAGCGGTGAGCCTCGGTTTTCCTACAACAGACATCCAAGCAGCTCAGCGTTTTCAGTTCTGGGTGTACAAGTCAGCAGTCACTAAGGAGAAGTCTGGTTTTAAATGCAGTGTCTAAAGACTGCCTTCCTAGAAAGAGCTGGGATTTAACAATTCAAGCATTTAAACAATCTTTACTTTTCATTGTTCCTTGCTCAAATGTAGGCTGTTTTTGCAAGTGAATCTTCATAGTCCTGTAAATCTTTCAAGCTAATATCCTAGCTTACAAATAAAGTCTCTTAAGTATTATTATGGAATAATATTGTAAATCTTAACATTTCAGCAGTTGGTTACAGGATTTGACATTTTGCATGGAAGAATAATTTTCCCTCTCTAAAAAGCTAGCAGAATAACTGATACTAACCTTGCAATATCTTGTCTTTGTTGTATCTTGTTTCTCCACTGAAAGAGATTATAAACAAAAAAAAAATTAACTCACAATAATTTTACTGAATGTTCAAAAACATTGTTGTATTAGATACCAATAGGAGACAGCAGAGTCTGAATATGAAAAATGAGATACAATACAGCACAGCCTCTTTTCAAAAAGACGTATCTGAAGACTTTACAATAAAAAAAAAACAAGCGTTTTCAAGTAGTCAGCCGCAATCGTGCCGTCAACATTTACTAAGACAAACCTACCTGAGAAAAGAAGGGGAAGTAATTTCTTAAATTTATCATAAATGCAGCATAATTTATCTACTGCAATTACACCTCCATGCTGGAGAGAGGGAAGTTGCAGGAAGACTCTGGAGCCCTCTTATGAAAAGCCTGTGCTAGCCAATTGGACCTCTGCACTTTAAAGGAAAGCCAATTCAAGAGATTATCAAAGATAGCAGCAGAGCAAGCTGCACTCCTTGAAGAAGCAGAGCATAAGAAGCCAGAGCTGTAGAAAAACAAATAGAATGAACATCACCTTCTTTAGGAATTACAATATTCTACCTTGAAAACCATAAATGACAGTATTTCAAGAGAAGAGCAACTAAAACCATGTGCTGATTCATTTAGTAGGGAAAACCTAAGAAGTAAACTTGACACAAAGGTAAGCATGCTGACTTTGTTGAGTTTCCTCACCTGACTGAAATGTCACGTGGTTAAGTTTTTGCAGTACTAAGGCCAAGTGTGCTGCTTAGCTTTTATACAGAGAGCTATCAACGCTGCTGTGCGGAAGTCCTCAAGGTGAGCCCCAAATAGATAACTGATGACAGAAGGCCAGTACATTTAAGACAAAACACTGTATTTTAGTACGCTTTAAACTCTTCCTTGCACAGGGGGCAGCAGTTTAATTCTTCAGGCTCACCCCATGTCCTGACAGCTACTTCCAGCCTCCTGAGGAAAATGCAGCAGGCTGGATGGAGTCCATCCTGCTGGTCATCAATTGGGGTGCAGGTGGGGGAAGAGCAGAATGTGCAGTTTTCCAAGTAGCACTAAGATAGCACAGCGTATGCAAGCACAGTCTGATGGATGAATTCCCATCCATTTGCTGGTAAATGAACTGGGATCTTTCTGAAGTGTAAGCAAGAGTCCCACCTTAAGATTTCAAGTTCAACAAATAATTTCAGCCTCACATGTTTTCTAGCGGATGTAAAGTTAGGCTGCAACTGCAGCACCAAGTCAGCAGATCCAGGTCTTTAAGAGAAGTCAAGAGTAACTCTTAACAGGAGGAAAATCAGAAAAAAAAAAAAAAAAAAGAAAGTCAACGCTCCAGTTGCACTGATCAAGTATCAAGCTGTATTATGCTAAAGGAGAAAAAAGTTTAGGTTTTGTAAAAATTTAAGTTAACTACTGTCAGTTGCAGGAAGCTGGATTGGCTTAGCCTAGTTAATGACAAATCTTTCTCAATATCCACCGTAGCTTGAAAGAAAACCTCACCCTAACAACTTTAACTAAGTCACCAACGCCAGTGCTTTAACGTTTCACAGCAGACATGTTAGACAACCGCTCCTGGACGAGCTCTTCACCCCACCAGAGAGCTTCTGGCAGGAGAAAGGTCTTACAAGCGCTCACCCAAGAGCTCACACATAGCGCTTACTAATGTTCCGTGGCACTGAGAAGAACGGGGTGATAAACGATACCGGCTCGCTCACGTACCTAGCCGGACCCGGCCACACCGGAGGCCAGCCTACCGTAACCGGACAGACCCACCGGCTCAGGCGGCAGTGAGACGCCCGGGGCGCAAAGCGCGGCCCCCCC
>VYZV01042191.1:86881-97446 GCA_013401275.1 Pandion haliaetus
TAGTCTCTTCTATCAAGTAACTAGTGATAGGACAAGAGGAAACGGCCTCAAGTTGCGGCAGGGGAGGTTTAGATTGGATATGAGGAAAAATTTCTTTACTGAAAGGGTTATTAGGCATTGGAACAGGCTGCCCAGGGAAGTAGTTGAGTCCCCATCCCTGGAGGTATTTAGAAGACGTGTAGATGTGGTGCTTGGGGACATGGTTTAGTGGTGGACTTGGCAGTGCTAGGTTAACAGCTGGACTCGATCTTAAGGGTCTTTTCCAATCTAAATGATTCTATCTTCTTACTTTACAATTATAATCAGATGGCTTTCACCTTAAAACTCTAGTTTTCACATGATCTCATGACTCAAGGACCAGAGACTTGAGTAAGTTTACCACATTGCAGAAAACTTAATACTTGATGACGTTCAGTCTTGTTAGGTGAATTAAATTAAGTAAGAACACTGTTCAGTAACAGGATTTTGCTCAGAGTAATATCAATAGTTGGATAAATTACACTACTTATGAATCAATTAAAGGTCTTTGAAGCCAAATCACACCCCTGAGTAATTATCTGCAATGATGGGAGCCATTTTGAAGCAATGGTTTCAGAGGCAAAGCAGCGTGTGGTGTAGGCATCCACAACCAGCTGGGACCGTGCTGGCCCTGCACAGCAGAAGTCCAGAGCCACCATATATTTTCTGATAAATGGCACAGACTGTAATCTTCTTCAGGTCCTACTTACCCAAATCATTTCAGCTCCTGGGATCTAGGTGGGTGGAATACTGTTTTGGGTTCCATAGTCCTGGGATGGGTGAGCTTCATATTAAGACTGTTGCAGATTGATTTGTTGGACAGAGGTCACTTTTTGCTCCGCAGCCACCATCGTACTTAGGAAATAACAGAAAGATGCATTAGGGACACTGTGAAAAACAAACCTACCACCTACACGCTCTCTATATCACAGTGATGTTTTCAAACTCGGGAGTAAAGCTGACATCTGAGCTAGATACAATAAATCCGCTCTCCTCCTTTGCCTGGCAGTGTTCTTCCTGGGCCAGCTGACAGCATTTGTAGGAAGATAGATACAAGATACATCTGCATTTTGTAGTTCACACTCCTGTTTCCTATGCATTACTTGCTGGGTGAGTAAGGGGATTCTTCCTTCAGTTGCTAGGATTTGACATTCAGACTCTCACTTTCCCAAGTGAAAAAGAAAAGAAAAAGCCTTACAAAAGTAGAAATTTATTTTGCTGTTCCTTCCCCACTTCCCATTTTTGAAGATTCATGAAAAAACATGCGTAAATCTTGGCAGGCTGCAAGGATACAGCATAGAAGATGTTTTCTTCAACACAGAAATACAACATTCACCTCAGGAAAGGCCCTGCTGGCCAGAAACGCTAAGGTTTCAAAATGATTGATATTTTAGGAGATTAGCCATAAAAATTTGGTCAAATCATCACTGTGTTATTGATGTAGAATACAATAACAGGCGATACATATTTTACCATTGCAAAAAGCAAGGAAAGAAACAGGAAAGTCACTTAAGGGTGAACAAAAATATCCAAGGAGATATAATTGTACACAGGGACTGAGAAAATAGCATTTAAAATTAATATTTGAATAATTTTGCTAATGGTGATTTCTAATAGACAATGAGAGCAATGACCCAATTGCTATTATTAAATAAAAGCATTATGAAATTACTCCTGGTAAAATGGACAAAGTAACAGAAGAAGCAACCACAAATCACCCTTTTCCCCTAAGAAGGCTGAAGTTTTATGGGTTACAGACATTCTGATTAACCAAAATATTAGTTGGTCAGATAGCGGAGTGTATTTTCTGTAGTATTTCACAACCAGATGGAATAAATGCTATCTGAAAATCAGAGAAATTCTTCTGGGTTGCCCAGAGATCTGACCTAACTTTGAAACTGGTTTGTGCTTTAACACCAAACACATTCTAAGTGAAGACAAAAACGTAAATTGTTTCATTTGATAGCAGTTTAAAACACACGCTAAATTAAATATTTAATAACAGTGGGTCTGTTTCATTCCCTGTTTATCTTCCTTTGGCAGTGTGGCATCATAACCTTGTATTTCTGCAGTGTCTTTCCTCCACAGCTTTCAGAACTGACATTTTCAAAGGGTGAGACTAGGGACACGTCTAGCCTCTAAACGAGCCAGTGCCAAATGACTCAGCTCTGACCTATTTCTATTGTATCACCATTAAAAACAACTGTGGTTTACGACAATGATAAGACCCCAGCTGTGTTTCAAGCATGTTTTAGAAGGAGAAGAAACAAATACGAGCCAACACTGTTAGTGTGTCTATATTCTTCTAAGTGCATGTTTTGATACAGGTCCCTTTGCAAAAGTGACAGCCCTTCAGGCAAAGTTTTAAAGACACTTTGTCTGAAATCACAGTTTGGGTGTGTGAGAAAACAGGTCGAAAGGCCTGCAGCTTCTGACTTACAGCCTTGTGGTTTGGCCACTAGATCATCTTTCCCTTTTCCATTGTTTAGTCCGCTTACCTTTGCTCCTGTCTTCTTCATCTTCATAGCATGTGCACATTTTTTCCTGAGCGTTAACTTTCTGATTTTTCATTTCTTCCTCAGTAATTTCTCAGATCTGCTGTAGCACATCATGTCAGTCTGTGTTCATGAGCCTATTTTTTTAAACTGACCCATTGAAACAAAATGTTTATAAAGCACAACTGCTAACACAAGCGCTATTCCTCATCAGGTTAGGAATATTGATGTAGATGCCCTCGTCAGATGAGGAATAGTAGTTTGAGGAAGCCAATTTAGGAAGAAAAAGCTTTTGTGGAGCTGGAAATTAAAAAATTTTAAATGAGAAAATTTTATTCTAATAAAAATTAAACTCGAATCTAATAAATTCATCATCATATGGATCACATATCACTAACATCAGACAATATCATCAATCCAGGGCGAGTTATCTAGTCTCGATGAAACAGCAGTTGGCAATTAGGAGCACAAAACTGGAATCATCAGCTGGGCTATATCCCTGCAGCCCATTTGTCATTCGGGACCTGACCTTGCTTCCTGCTCTTACAAGTACACCAGCCCAGCAGAAACCTAGGATTCATTTATTCAGTTTTTTTCCTCCCCCACTCCTCTCCCTGCATAATATGCCTCTAAAGGACGTGCTGGCTTGGAAATTCATAACTTGGTCAAATCCAAGCAGAGATTGTGCTGTGTCCAGTTCTCGAATTGGACAGGCTGGAGAACGCGGTTGTGCAATACCTTTGCAGCAACTACATCGATTGCTGTCATGGGAAAGTAACTTTAGGGAAGTGTTTAATTATTTTTAAGATGGTTTTCAGTGTGATATACCAACTGTGAACAGGGAGCAGAGCCAGCCCCTTGGGACTGTCCGGGTGAACGGAAAACCTGCTGTGCTCCTGCAACAGAGCTTTGGACCTATTTGGCCAAACCCCCAAGTGTAAAAGTTCAAGTTGGGGCTGCAGGCTTTCTGGTTGATGAAGGCGTTCAGGTGAGCTGTGGGAGAAGTGAGAAGGTTCAATTAAACATTTTACTTTCCAGGAGGTTAGGAAACCCGAAGCAGCTCCTGGAGGAGCTCCAGGAGTAGCTGCAGCTGTAGGAATTACGTTACCGTCATCTAGCGGTCCTCCTGCAGTCTGCACCCTCGGGTTTTACAGTCCAATTTGAGTCAGTTCCCATTCAACAAGCTTTGCATTTTGCTTTGATTACATATTTAATCTTTTGCTCTGGCGCTGCTAGCCGTCAAGCAGAATCACATCCAAATTTTATGCATTTCTGTTGCAAAGTTCTGTAACATTAGGCCAAGCTTTAATACCTAAACTTGGGAAACTAAATACTGTCAGGGCACTCCAGAAAGATCAATACTTTGTCGTGTGTAAGAAGAAAACCCAAAGAAATTGAAATAAAAAACTTCTGGAGAAGCAAAGAGGTTGAACTTAGGAAGCTGGAAAAATTGAGAGAAATATTTATTTGGGTGTGCTGGGTAACAATTCTGAATTAATTCCTCATCCTCCAGCTGGTTATGTCCCACTCACAGTTTTTTTCAACTTCTGAAAAACCTAGTCATCAGAAAGGTCAATCTAATGCTCTTCAGGGATGCTTGCTAGTCTCCTGCCAGATGAACCAGAGTTTTTGCTCTAAGAAGCATTACCAAGTAATCTGAGGAGCTGCAATCCCAAACGCAGGCAGTCTGCTGACCTTTCTCTCTCTCCGTCACCACTCTGTCCTAATTCTTCTTGTAGTTTCTGCATGTTACATTTTGGAAGAGCTCAAATAACATCCCAGTTTATTTTTAGAGAAAACTCAATAACAAGACGGAGCTATCACCACATCATTTCCACAGAAGGACAGACATTTAAGGAGACAGGCATTTTCCCCTTTTTATTTTCCTTTTCTTTTCTTACTGTGCTTTCCATCAGCTCCTTTATCTCTCACTAGCAGGTTGCTGCAGAACTCGGAGCAGCCCCTCATACCAGACATACTGCATACGGAGCTCATACCTCAGCTTTACTCACCTGAACTTGTAAGCCTAACAGGTCTTGAATTAACGAATCTGCTACCGAGGGATGCCCTTCCCCCTCTGAAGACCATGCTGAGCGCCTCACGTTCCCCCTGACAAGTGTCCGTACTGAGACCCGCACAATTTTCACTATTGTCCCCTGGCAGCATCAGCAGTAACAGCAGCTGCCACGCACTCTTTTTGGTGTAAAAATATTGTGGTACCTGTGCCCCTGCAGCTGCACACAGCTGAAATGCAAATCACCTTTGAGAACCCTTTTAAATATTATATTAAGAAAAGTAACAGTGTGAGTTGGGCTTTTTTTAATATTTCAAGGAGGTACAAAGTAAACGTGGTACAGCCAGCTTTCTCCAAAGATCTAAAGGGATCCCCAAAGTCTTTCTAAAATAAACTTTTCCTTAATTGGGAGAAATTATTCAGTGTGCTGTGGGGGGCAAAGAAGTAGAGCATAGCCTGTTTCCCTTTGTGGCAGCTGGCTGGCTTTGTTTTGCAAAGAGCACAGAAAAGGCTCTAATACAATTCTCCAAAAACTGAATGCAACTACTCTTATGTTTATGCCTGCAAGGGACTGCAGAAGGCTATGAAAGTGTATCAGCAATAGAGTCTCCCGCATGAGCAAAGCCATATGCTTTCCTGGCCTGTTTCCTCCCTATGAAATGTAAGATTAAAATACACCTTTTTCTACCTTATTATCTACATTACCACTAAGCATGTGATTGTGCATGCTTTGTCTCTCCCCCTGTTTACCCACAGGACATTTGAGTTACTATGTGTTTGAAAATGCTCGTCATTTATGCATCCAGCTACTCTTCCAGGCAGAGTATGGATGACTGATGGGCTGTGACTGCAGAGAGCAAGCTTCGGTGACCTAGGGAGTTACGTATGCTGATTTTAATAGGATGAAGCATCAATGAAATGGTCAAGGGTTAACGCCATATTGAGAAAGATGGACTCCACACCTCCCATACCTCTTGGCAGCTAAATCCTGACTTTTCCTGCTGAAAAAAAGGAATTACTTGGCCAGACTTAGCAGAAATTCCACCTGCCTTTATATCAGCTTTACATTTATTGATGTTTCTAGTAATTTACAATATGAGGCAAGAACGAACTGGACTTGGTGGGAAAATTATTAAATCTATTAAAAGTCAACAGCAGAATTCCCACTGTCTTCAGCAGGGATAGAATTTCATTCTGCCTGTGCTGGTTGCATGAGATTTGTAGGGAATTTTGCTTTTTTAGAGCAGCACAGAACGAAGAGTGGCTCCATAGTTCATGGACAAATTAAAAAATACAGCAATTGCAATAGAAGTGTTTGAAAAGACTCCTGAAACGAGCATTAAGGATACCTCTTTGAAACACAAAGGAAAGTCCCCTGCTTGGAAAGATAAACTGCATTTCTAGTCTGTACAGAAAGATTTGAGGAAATAATATAAAATAGAACATAATCTAACTTGTATACTGAGATTGGAAACACCGAGCAATAGTGTGGTTGGGTTTTTTTGCTGGAATCTCAGTGCTAAAGCTTTCTTTCCTTTGCCTTGGAAATTTTCTTAAACACAAAAGTCAGTCCAGCGTGCAGTTGTTCTAAAGTATGATTTGCTATGTTGTCCCTCCTTAAAATCCTCAGGCTGTCCTTAAGTAAAGTATAGGATTGTGATGGGCAGAGATTGTTTGCAGATGGTAAGATGGCGACAATACAAAACGGTTTTGCAGGCCACATAAGAATGGAACTTAACCCTATTGTATGTGGCTTCTCAGCATTCAGCCAGCTTTCTTTAAAGGGAGGCAACAGGCTGGTGTCCAATTAATTTCAATTTTAGCTTCTGTGCCCTATATCCACTAATTCTGAAAACATACCTTTACTTAAACCACAACAGAAAATCTCTCTTCTGCTAAATCTAGATTTAGTAAACGCTTTTAAAACACAAAGCTGCAGACCACATCCAGGAAGACTATTGGTGATGCTATAGTGGGAAAGGAATTAATCCCCCAAAACCTGAAATGAGGCCAGAGAGCACCCATTTGAGCTTTAAACCACAAATGGAAGGTGTAAGAACAACCTTCACAAGTTCCAGTTCTCCACAGGCTCAAAGTTACGCCTACAAAATGCTGCAGATTGCTGGTCATGTTAAATGGTGGCCAGAGAAACATGAGGACTTATGCTTTAAAATCTCTACCTTTGGTGCAGACCACCTGTGAAATATGAAGCTCACAGGTCACTTTGCAGGGAAATCTTAAGACTTTGCCTAAACCCACATGTCCCAAGGTTGCGTGATTAAGGCTAGAAAGACCTGTATCTCCTGACTTAGAAACTCATGATTTAGTTCGTATTTCCTATCCCATCCATTTTTTTTTTCTGTTTGTTCATACCTATCTATTTTTGCTCGTATGTTCTTCATTTTAGCAACATGTGTTTTTCCTTTTTTTCCTTCTCCCTGTTCATTGTATCTTGGGTTTTGTTTTTTTTTTTTCCTTTTGCTTTCACTCCTCTTCTCTGGTTTTGGCTCTATTATTCCCTTTATGATGGTGTTACTTTTTCCCAGTGTGTCTGCCCAAATACCTCTTCATCATTCGGTGCCTCTTTGCTCTCCCCAGGGGTGCCCAAAGGCCTGACATTCAGTAGAAGGCTATTACTGGATGGCAGTGGAGGAGGAGATGCTGAGGTCAGGCCAAGCACATCACACAGGAGGTTGGTCACTTCACAGCAAGCATCCACAAGCAGGAGACATGGAAGCAGGAGAGGGTGAGCATCTCACCTCCTGGCCGCAGGCTGAGAAAGGAGACTCGGCATGTGGAGGCTCACTTCATCCCGCTGGCTTCACCACAGAGCCCCCTCCTTTTACTCACAGTTTGCCCAAAGCTTATAGAAAGAAAAACAACGTAATTTTTGCAGCACCATTTAAATGCAAAAAATAACTGAGTGGAGACTTAAATAATATTTCACTTAGTTGCAAAAATGTGCACTCCATGTACTTACGAGGACTTTCCCACCAGCTCAGTGTAATTTCCACAAAATGTTTTGACCCAGCAACTTACCGTTTTTAGGACTTTGTTCTCCTTAAACCTCACAGGATCGTTTCACAGAAGGAGCATGCCAGAATTTGCCTACCGAGTAGGCGATGAGCTACGTTTTACAGGAAAACTTGTTCTGTGACTGCAACATTAAACAGTTCACATTTTATATGCCTGCTAACACCATCTATCACATCAGAGGCTTTAGAATCACATCTTCTTTTGCACCACCTTCACACTGAATGAATAAAACCAAGACAGGCAAATTTAGGTCAAGGTGAGTTTATTGTCCATACAGCATACCTAATCCCGCCAAAACACTTTTCTTAGAACCATCTTTAGACTAGTCAAAACAACAGGTTATTAATAAAAATGACAACACTGAACAAAGAAGACCTTTCAAAAGGTAATCAAGGCTACACTGTATCAGAGTCTTATCCATCGAAAACAACCTCGCATACTTTCTAAATACTTTTGTTTACACTGATCATGTCTACTACTGCACTTTCTAGCATCCCCTGACCATATAAACATCCACACCTCTTAAGGAGCACATTGTGAGAGAATAACGTTGACTTGATATGGCATCACACTCAATAAAGCCAAAAAAAAAAAAAAAAAAAAAAAAAAAAAAAAGTTTGAGAACAGAAACCGTGCAACCGAGAGTGATTTCTGAGGTACATGAGAACATGGTAATAAACATAGTGGAAAAAATCCAGTGGCCAGTTGGTTTTCTGAGTAATTAAGAGCTGTCCAATTATTCAAGCATAAATCATTGACATTAAAATGGGATTAATAGTATTTTTCTCTTTCACAAGCATGTTGGGAATATAAATAAATTGATTACGAGGTACTCCTACACTACAGTAATAGGGAGGGGAAGATCATCAAAGTACCATCAATAGGAAGCTGAGAGAGAAACACTTTTAGCAGTTGTGCCAATCCTTCGGCATTTGTGAAGGTATAATCAGCAACATACGTTTTTTAATTAATCAGTAGGAAGGTTTATGTTTTCTGCAATCCAGGGGAAAAAAATCTCACACCTCATTTGCAATATAATACTATACTTTTTTTTTTTAAGGTCTGTTAAAAAGGAGTACTATGCAGTATTTTTATTTTGAATGCTACTGTGAAAATGCTCAAGTTCTAGGTTTTCAAGGCTTCAAATATAGTACGCTTCTGGATGTAACCAAATGGTTAGTATTTTTTGAGTACATCACTGCAGCTGAGGACACTCTTACCCCCGGCGGTGACTGGGTCCTTGCAAGCGACTGGGGCTGCTGGACGGCGCTGCCCCTTCCAGCACAACTCCAACTGCCGCGCAAGGAGCCGAGCTTGGTGGCAGACCTCACCTCCCTTCCCCGGACCTCACCCCCCCTTCCCCATCAGCGCTGCGGAGCCCTGGAGGGACGATACTGCAGGAGGGGATCCCCGCGTGGGACTGGGGTACTGCAGGAGGTGGGACGAAGAGCAGGGGCAGGAACCCTAAATACACTACTACCCACCTACACTTGACCTACGGCACGGAGGGGAGCAAAACCACACCAACACGATGGACACAGTGCCTACGCTTGCTGCGGGCAGCCGCACTGCAGCCCAGCGTGCGGAGAGGTCATCCCTCTGCCCGGGGACCCTCTGGCACGCCGCCCCGTGAAGCCACGTATGCTAACGTAGGAAGGCTGTCAAAGTATGATCTGATCTGTCACATACACACTGCATGCGGCTCCGGAGTCTTGCTTCCACAAAATTAACTATTTTTTTCCTCCAGGAGAGACACCGTCGCTGAACTTCAGGTGTTCCCAGTGTGGAACATCAAGGCGGGAGGTTGACGGTGGTGAGAGCGAGGCTGTGCCCACCACTGGTTATGGGAAACATGGACCTGCTCCGGCGAAGCTGCCGGCAGAGAGTCAATGCATTTTTTCCACTATGAAAAGGATACCGAAGACCGAAAGGGAGCCAGCGCCCCGGTTGCCTGCAACCTCTCCCTGGCACGGCCGGAGCACGGGCCCCGGGGAAAAACCAAACTGTCATGTTGTGAGGTATTGTGAAAATGGGAACCATTTCTGTTTTATCCAGTAAACCTGAGGTAAGTATACCGTCTTTGCAGGATGTGATCAGGAAGGAAGGAAGTTAAAAAAAAAAAAAAAGAAAGAAGGAAAAAATAATATAAAATAAAAAAAATAATCATGAACACGCTATTAGGAAAAAAAAAAACTGTACAGGGCATTTCCAGTAAATCAAAGAACTCATCATATCTCCACTTAACCATCTACTTCAGGATTTGAAATTTAAGCAGTAAAATAATATATTATAAAAATGTTTATAAAATAGCAGCACACTCAGTGAAACAATACAGCTAAGTACTGTTAATGTGAATAAGAATGAAACAAATCATAGCTTCTTAGCAGCGCAAAAAAAAAAAAAAACCAAAACCAAAAAAACCCCAAAAAACAAAAAAACAACAAAACCTTAGAATCTTACTCCATTTTCTACCCTCATCTAGCCAAATACGGCTGAGTCCATTCATATAATATTCTTCGAAGTAGCATGTTCTTTCTGGATTTTTATCTTAAAAATGCAAACATTAACATTTCAACCAACAGCTTCATACTGTATATTTGCAAACTGTTAATACAATTGTGCAAAAAAAAAAAAAAAAAAAAAAAGTTGCTCCAACTCCTTTGCCATCTAAATGCCTCTTCGTTACAGATGGAGCAGAGAAATAAATTCAAGTACGCTGAATACACCTTTGTAATAAAACCCCAAGTCACACACCTTGATGTTTACCACTCGTGTCTTTTGCAATTTTCTTTCGTTGTCCATAGATAAGCATGCAGGTGGTATTAAGATCCTTCTGTGACACTGAACAATGCAAATTGTCAGGCTTTTATCCGGAATGTCATGACAGGAATGTCATTTGAAGCAGGTGTTGGTATTTCCAGCAACACCGCAACTAACCAAGTACACCAGATACTGGAAAATATTGACTATAAAAAGCCATATGCTTTGCTTTTGTGACTTCT
>VYZV01042191.1:97507-130412 GCA_013401275.1 Pandion haliaetus
TTTTTTTTTTTGCTCAGCAAAATCGTCATAAACCATCTCATTTAATCCCTTAGGAACAATTTTCAAAGTGCTTTTCGAATGAAATGGTTTATAAAAACACTCACTGTGGATCAATAAAGTTAATGAAATGCTGAAAAAGTGTGCGGGGGCAGTGGGGGAAGATGGGTAGGTAGAAGAGGGATCAAACCAAATCTCATCTTCTTTAACACAGTGAGGTTATGTTAAAAAGGAAGATGGAGAGAGCATCATTTAAATGTCTTTACAGCCAAGCTAAGGAGCTGCCAAAAGTTAACATTGACGTGAAGCATTAGCACTGTAAAGGACTATAATGCTTTTCACAGACGATCCACCACATCTTGCAATCCAAAGGTCGGAGGCAGTCTGATTAGCCAACTGGTCGGAATTAATTGGTGCACTTCCCCCATCTAACATGAACACTCGGTAACTTTGGCTTGGCCCACAGTTGGGTAAACGGAATTGCCCTTATGCCAAAGATGCTGCTGTGTTTAGAATGAACCATTTCTGAAGGAAAAGTAGAAAAAGTAAAGAGGGGAGGGGGGAATTTGAAAAAAAAAAAAAAAAAAAAAAAGAAAAATAAACCAAAAAACCAAACAAACGAACAAAAAAACCACCTGCTCTTCCGGCTGGCAAAATAAAGCATCTTCTTTCTTAGGTAGCAGCTACCACAGACAGCAAGAGTAAACACAACTAACATACAGAGATCCAACAAACACTTCTGACTAATAACAGAGGTGACAGATCAGCAAATCTCTTCTGCATTCAAAATGGTTCAATTGCTTCAGGGATCTTTTCCCACTTTGCCCTAAACCCCTTATTCTATTGCTTTGCAATCTAGTCAAGCCATAAAATCGCACACACGATTCCTTTCTTAAATCTAAAAAAGGGGTGTATGCACTAGGTCATAATACACAGACAAGTATACTCTACTTTGTTCCCACAAATGCAGGCTTACATTTATCTAGCTACTTTTAATGCTTTTATAAGCATTTAATATCACTGATACATAATCAAATAGCAGTTACCAAATATATTGTGGGATTCCCTTCTGTAGAACATCACAGGCACCAAATGCTTTTTTTTTTTCATTATTCAGTTTTTGTATTTTTTTTTTTTTACCTAAAAGAGCTTTAAATACGTTCTATGTGGGAGCAGATTAAAAAAAAAAAATCACTCTAAAAATAATAACAAAAATAAAAGGGCTGGGGGGGAGCAAGCGTGACTTTCTGTGCCGATGTCCTCACAGGTTGATATCTCTCACATCTGTGGGAGTGCTGGCCTGGTCCAGTTCGTCCACCGTCTTAGAAGGATTGCTTTGCTGTTGCTGCTGCCGGACTTGCCTAAGGCTGTTTACTAGCACCGCCTCGATCTGTTCTTGACAAGCTTTAAGGCAGTCCTAGAGGACAGAAAGCAAATTGAGCTGTTAGTGGAGATGTTTTTTTTTTCCTTACTGAGATAGTAGAAGTTGGAATAGCATCAATCTGGTATTCCTGAGGAGTGTCTGCCGTGACAGAAAATGACCTTGAATTCTCACAGGTAACCACTGTGTACAAACTCCCTGGGTTAAACAATGCTAATGCCATATTTATTAGACTCTCCAAATCTTAGTATTTTACCTGTTCTTGCTCATTTGTGTAGTCTTCTTGAGCAGGAACCCAAAGTGTTGCAAGAAACAAAGGGCGAGGTATATGAATTTCTGCATTCTCTTATGCAGGGTGAAGTGATTTGGGTGGGTCTTCACTACAGAAAAGCCGCATTCTTCTCCTGAAATAACCAACGTGCTATACCAAAGTCACACAGACAGAGGCACTTCAGCTTTACCATCAAGCAAACTGATGGTAAATCAAAGTGAAGGAGAAGTTTTGAGGTCCCTGAAAAAGCGCAGTGCTCTGTTACTGAGTTTTTATCAGTCATGCAGTTGGGTCCCCAAGGCAAAAGCACGGTCTGTTTAGCTGTGAAAATTCACGTAAGGGGAACAAACTATGCAGCCCCAAACACACAGCCATGTTATCATTCTCTGAGCACATTCCAGAGAAGAAAAGTGATTTCAGCAGCTGAGGAGGAGGAGGAGGTGTAGGGTACGCTCCCACACCTTCGCTCTGAGAGCAGAATTATTTTAACAGCCCTAGGAATAGTTATTGGCAATAATTCACAGAAGACATTAAAGCAAGGACAGCTACTAGAAAAAGATCTAAGTAAAAAATGCACAGCCAAGCCTCAAAAACCACTACATTACAGATTATACTACACAACACTTGGGAGAAAGAGCAGGATGCAGTACAGCAACACAAATTTGGGAGAGCCCTGTACATTAGGAGTCCCGCAATGACCATCAAGTATAAATAAACAAATAAATGCGAAGGATCCCCCCCACTTAAAAACCAGACACAGCAACGAAGATGACGACTATTAAAATATTACAGGATGTTCCACGATCTTGATAATATGATGGAAGACCAAACAATATGGGTATTTAAAAAAAAAAAGAAGTGTGAGAAAACATTGACAAACACTTGGTTATAGCTGAAACTGAAAAAGAAAACCCAAGCCATGACTGCATAAACACAATTATGTGCAGCATGCTGGGACTGTTGAGAGTATCAGTATGACACTGTGTAGGTGGGCAGGTGGTGCTACGATAAATGGGTTTTTCTAAAAGCAGCCCCGTGGAGTCGTTCTACAATATGGGAAAAGGTACCGATACTATAAACTCACTGAAGCCTCAGTCTGCGTAAGAGCTGGGTCTCTCCCAAAGACTTCAGGCAGTAGAGAAACGCAGATTTTGGTAGCAGGAGTTTTACAGCAGAGTATTTTAACCAGAGCCCTGGCAGCATCTGGCAGGGGTGGTGAGACCCGGTATTGCCATTCCCACTTTCAGGGAGGGTAGCTGAAGAACAGAGCTGGGCATTGACCTCCCCGGGGTCCCACGGGCACCTATGTCAGCCCAGGAATCGAGTATGCGACACGACTTCAACGCTGGCGAGCTGGGCATTGACCAACAATGCCTACTTTCTCCACGCAATACCGGGTTATTTAGGAGAGTTTGAAATATTCATGTATGGAGGTTTCATTTGTCATCCTAGCCAGACTGGGAAAACATGTCAAATGCAGAGTATCTGTTCTGCTGATGACACTGACGTTCATGATGCACGCAATTAGCTCCAGTGGGTCACGAACACCCATTTTTCTTGGCCACTAGCCAGCAGCTGCTAGCTGCAAAATCATGTCCTCTCTTGTCATTAAACTTCCCTGCTTAATATAATGAAGCAACACAACCTTTCTCTGAAGGTGCATCTGCCAAAGAGAGGCCGTGAGGGATAGCTTTTCAAACTGACCCAGGAAAAAGGGGTTGGATGAGATGCTGGCTGTATTAGAGACAAAAATATTTACAGTGATGTGGATCACACCAGCTAAAGCCAGAGAGAGAGATGTCATTGAAATCCCCTGAGTATCTGGGCTATGCGGGAGCAATCTGATTCAGGAGTTTGCTGCCTCAGCCTGGTGAGTAACACCCCGGTGAAACAAGAGTACAGGGCACGGCGACATGAAAAACCTCTGCTGCAATGTTGTGTGCGTGCGGCAGGCAGGCTGAGCCTTCCCCATGCTCACCTTTTGTCTTGAGAGCTGGGGACTGTGGGACTGCCCCTGAAAAAAGGAGCTGTGGTCAAGTTAACTGGCTTGCAGCCATACTGTACCTACCCCAACGCAGCTCCGCTGTAAGCAATGCTTCTCACTGCTAGCAACTTTCCCAAGTCTCAGTCACTGGAGCTAAACTTTCCCACGCTCTGCCCTCTGCCTCAGGCTGGCTTTTTTATGGAAGAGGAGAAACCACAACAAAAAAAGTGCTGCTATGTCCAAGGAAAGGGTTACGGAAAGCAGGTGATTTTACCAGCATTAGCCAGCTCTTAAGCAAAGTTTCCAGTTGTTGTATTTTTTTGAGAAGTATAATTGGGTTTTGGCATGGAACATGGAGGGGGAGTCAGATACCTTTTGATATCCTCAAGAAATACAGCCCAAGGTTAGCAAAGACACATGGCTCAGAAAACTGCATACTGCATTCATTCAGAGCCCTTACAGTCGAGGAGGCCTGTGCTTTGGAGGAAGGCAACCGCCATCCCTGTCTGCATCTAAGCCCAGCTGAGTACAGGAGGATCCCTGCAGGGATGCATGGCAGTCCCCTGCCAGTCTAGGCACCCCCGTTTCCCTCCTCTGGAAACCAGGTTATAGGAAAAATGGTACCTATGTGCTGTACCACTGGGGCAGAGCCAGAATACAAATGAAGCATGATGCCAAAGGAAGCTGGGACACGGGAGGGTTTGTTCAAGATGGCCTGGGGAGCACTGAGCGCTGAACTCAGGTGACTGGCCGTAGGCTCCTTCTCTCACAGAGCACTGCACGCTGCTCCTGAGCTCCAGGAGGCACCAGCGTAGCCCACAATACAGCAAGGGAGTGCTGCAACCTGCTCTTGGTTGCACCAGTCCTTGCCCATACACTGGAATGACTCCTGCGTCAGATGCATTGCAGAGATCACCCTGAGCTCTCTGTAGCCACCTCTAGGTCATGCCCTGATTTCTGTCACTGCTGTAATTCATCCTGACGCTCTGTGAGCAGGAACGATACTCCTGGAAGATCAGAGGTATCTCATGGGCACCACCACTGCACTGCCACAGCCACTGCATAATCACAATCATTTGCAACCAGCAGATAACCCTGGGGCTCAGAACCACGGAGAACCTCAAATGTTAAGTTGACTCAGTGGGATGCAGGGATTATTGGTGTACTGAAAAAATGATCACTCGAAAGAAACAGCAGGAAGACTGTGTTGGAGAACACTGGTCTCAGTGTGCCTGGTCACTGCTTCCCCTGCCCCAACACAAGACACCAGCTCATCCCAGTGCCCAGGCTGTGGCCCTGGGTAGCCCCACATTGGGCTGCATCCCTGCCTCCATCCCCACACCAGCACCCACTACTTTTCCCAGCACCCCACGCTGCAAAACTCCTCGTGTAGCAACCATGCCAGCAGGAGGTTAATCAAAAAAACGCAGTTACCAAACACATGGTTCATGCATCAGCTTCATTACAGCCGGGGTTTGATGGAGGACGGTATGCCTAAACTGGCAGGCAGAGCACTGGGCAGCAGCCTGTGCCCGCGTGCACTCCCATCAGCAGGGGCTGCTGTCTGCTGGCCTCCCGCTCCTGGCGAGAAGGGCAGCTTTAGTGCTGAGCTTGCTCAGTGAAGAGCAGGAAGCCTCCGAAGTGACAGACCGAGGCAAATGCCTTTGAAGATGCAATAAAATGTGAGCACAGTGGATTTTCTAGTGATGAGATGCAGGACAGATAAGCAAAATTTAACCTTCCTCACCTCATGAGGTTCTTCCTTTCCTTTTAGCAAAAGGTAAGGAGAAGGGTTTCTCTGTCTGTTGCCACTTTCCTGATGCTGCTAGCAAAGCTGATTTTTTTAAGGTAAGAATATGTACTTTTGTTTAACCAGGTAAAGGTTTTAAATAGCTGGGGCTTGCTCTTTTATTACTGGGGGCTTAGTGATTTCCTAATACTGGAATTGCTTGTTTTAACAATGGGAGCTGGACAAATTCCTCGGTCTTTCTTCCAAAGTACTTATCTGGCAAAAGTTATCAGAAACTCAGATAAAGAAAATCCCCCATTATTAGCTTGGGTGGGTTTTAGGTCTATTTTAAGCATTCACCTGTTTGTGAGAGAGCAATGGCAACAAGTCACTTCAAGGATCAAGGCGTTTTCAAATGGAAGAAGGAGCAGGGGCACCAGTTTGGCGACTCTTGTAACAGACTACACTCATAATGTACTTTTTTGGAGGAGTGTAAGAATCTCTTCTGTTAAAGCACAGTGGTGCACAATTTCAAAATAGTATGTCCTTCTGAAAATAAGCCAAATTTTTCACAAGCAGCTTCAGGCTGGAGAGCTTAATGAGGCAATTTCCTTGCAGCCAGGCTTGGGGAAGGAAGGGTGGTGACACACGGAATGTAAGGCTTGAGCATTTGGAGCCAACTTTGTCTGTTTCTAAACACCCTTATATATGATCATTTACACCGTTATTATACAAACTTCTGATGGTCAATATGATGCTTCATTAAATGTATGAAGAGGCTAAAATCTCTAGGTAATCCTACAGAGAAATGGGTCATTTCTGATGTTTCCATTTTGTACATAAAACCAATGAAGGGGCTCAGACTGGAACTGTCACAGTTTACATGGATTTTATTTCACACGGGGATCCAAAGGCCACTGACATATTATTTCTGTCGTGTTAGCTCTTGTCTACACTTACATTTTAAACTTCAAATAAAATGACCAGCATGTTGCATTCAGCATGAAATAGCTTCCCCCAAAAGTGTTTCTATTTGCATACTAAAACTCAGTTTTTTATTAGTCTGAGTAGTACCTTCTGTTTAATTAGTCTTGTCTATGAAGCATCCACCCAGGAGCTGAAGTTGCCTGGCCAGCACAAACCAAAAATGGTGAAACCTTTATTTTGCAGGTTGTCCAGTTCTACAATCAGAATCTAGTAAGGAAAAAAAACCCAATGCCAGATTCGTGAGTGAACCTCAGTCATGCAGCAAAACAAGCTGGAACACACCAGCAGATGCAGCCCAGACTCTCCACTACTGATGATGGGAGATAAAACAAACTCGTCTACCTGAGGCTGTGGCTGTGCAATCATTAATCCTGGCTCTGCACACTACCTGAGCCACCAGCCATCCTGGTTTGCTGAAGATCACGCACAGGCCCACACCACCGCTTCTGCTGAGGTATTCAGGTCACACGATGGGATTTTACTCACCATGGTAGCTGCAGGACAACAGATGATACCTGGCACAGCACAATGTCAGAGTGCTGTGGACAGATTTAAGCAATGTGTTTTATGCCTGATGAGATGCCAACTAAACCTGTCAATGGCTTTTCTAACAAACTGGAATTGGCAGAAGAAGTTTACACCTGGCCAATGCGACATGGGAGCAAAGTGCTTATACTCTTATATGAAAAATCCTAAAACCACCTTTGCTGTGTGCTCGAAGCACTGTCTCAGTCCGCAACTAGCTTTAAGACGTATGAAGTATGCCAGCTGTATGGTAATCTCACGGGTAAAAGGAAAAAAAAAGAATTTATTATGAGTATCTTCTCAGCCCAATTGTCATAGCGTGATACAGCAAGTGGCTTGTTTTATAGATGGGACTACCACTTCTGTTTGCTTCACTGGAGCTTTCTGTTGATCCAAAGTTAAGTGACACAATACAAAAACTACAAAAACCCTATGAGGACAAACAGCCTGGCATTCCCATGATACAGTGTTTTTAACTCCTCCAAGTTTCAAGTGGATTTGCTGCATGTGTACATATTTTACTGGTAGACTTTAATTTTGCAAGCTCCAGATACCACTGACAAGAGAAAATTAAAGCTTTAAAAAACATATCAAAGAAAATAAATATGAATTGCACTGTTTTCAGCAAATCTTTCTTAAAAGAACACTATAGTGCACTGAAGTAATGGCCCTAGATTTTGCAATACAGGGACAGGGCTGTTCCTTCAGAATATTGTAGGGTTGCCTTTGTTGTTTTTATAAAAAAGTTTTTTAAGTGTGTGTCACATGGATCAACTTCCCCATTCTTCTATATGGTCTAGTAGTTTTAATGATTAAAATAGTTCGGGTACTTTCCATTCCATAGGTTTATTTTTACTTCAGCATGTACAGAATTAAAAAGGCAATTTACTTTTGGGTTTCTTTTTTTTTTTTTCCTGAAACTTTTTCACCCCTAGGTGATTTTACTACCACATTTGAAATGCATTTGAAGGAAAAGCAATAGTTTTCTGTGTCCAATGAGGACTACCCTTGTGGCTGTGATGGAAATGCTGGCAGTGAAAATGACTGGAAGGAGGATCTACTTATTTAAGTCAGTAATAATTGAGGATTTCCATTTCCATGCATGACAATCTTGGAAGAAAGCATAAGCACTAGGAAAGATCCTGCAGAACATTATACATAATTCACTTCCTCAAACTTTTCAACACCTCTGTGATATATATGCCCTATACTGCTCCCCAGCTTCCAGTTTTAAACTGATGTTTATAGTGCATTGGCAAGCTATTAGGGGAGGCACCCCACTCAACTCAACCAACAGGATCTTGCTTTGCACTGGTCATTGCTGGGATTTTCTAGTCCTGACTGCTCCAAACTCCAGGACCACCTCATCGTGACCCATGCAGCCTGTCACCCCAGCTTTACTGAGTTAAGAAGGTACAAGACATCCTCTCCATCTTGCAAGATCATGACTGGACTGATAAAATTAAAAAAAAAAACCAAACAAAACAAAGAAAGAGGGGAGGGTCTTGAAAAGACATTTTATAGCTGTTTTAGTAGCTTGGCTTGGATTTCTGCCATAGACTTTATCTAGCCATTTTGAAGTCCTCCTTGGCACCCTTGGTACCTTTTGGATGACAATGGTCTCTGCATCAGATCCCACAGCAACCAAGCAGCAGTACATCACCTTCTCCACAAACAAAAAGATCATCCCTCTCAAATGACGATAGTGGAGGGTTATCACAAGAAGGTAAACTATTGCAGCCACACATCTTTTCTCTCTTTCTCCATTTTGAATCAATCCAGAGCTTCTGTAATCATAACGGGACAGCAGCTGTGTATTTATTGCACCTACTCCCACAATGACAACCACTCTAAAACAGATTTAAACCACCAGATTAATTTCACAGCCAGGCAGGGCTGAGAAACGATAGTGCACCGCTAGATCCATACTGGTCACGTAACACCCAGGTCTGCCAGACCGTGCGCTCCTTGTGCCAGCAACCACCACAGCTCTGCCGCTCACCGACTCCAGCAGGCAATGAGGTATGCCACGCAGAAGTGATGGACTTAGCTCTGGTCTCTTCCACCGTGCCTCAGGACACAGTGCTTTTTGTATTGTCATTTCTAGATTCCCCTTTTGCATCTCAGTTTTGGTCTTGCCTGGGAGAAGAAATAAGAAAACAGCCCAGCAATGTTTGTCCTAATGTTTGTTTGTTTATCAAAAACTAGATTTAGGGAAACACCTAGGTACATGGAAACTGGTCTGAGCCTTGCAGCCACCCAGCTTTTGCCCATCCAAGATGGCACTCATTTGGGAATACCAGTGTCCAGAGAAAACACATTATGGCAGCATTTAAGGAAGAAACCAAAGACTGCAAAACTACTGTTTAATAAGGTTCCATTTTAATTCTGTTAAATTTAAATATCTCTTTAACCTTGACAAGATCTGACCTTTATGGCAAGGTCTTGTGCATAAGCAACCACAGAATAAATAAGGCCAGCACCAGCCAAAGCCTGAGCCAGTTAAACAGCTTTGATCAGACCAGTGAGAAATGACTGAAGAGAAGCAACACCGTATCTCAGAGCCCTGCTTGGGACGTACAGATGTCCAGCTGTCAAGAGCTCAGCTTGGCAACCTCAGGGAAATCGGCAGGGATCGGCATGCCCACCGTCGCTACCACAGCCTGAGCTGCGCTGAGCTCAGGCCACCAGCAAGTCATGAAATCCTTTGCAATGCCAAGGCTGAGGACAATCCCACTCAGTGACCAAGTGGAATGTTTCTCAAGGGCTTTCAAAAGCCAAACCCTACTCTCCTTTACAACCAGCAGTAAAGGAGTAACAGTAGGGCTGTTGTTGTATATAACATATACAAACAAACGATGCAAAATACTGAGCTATAACCCTACCAGATATTTCTTGATGCTCCTGTATTTCCTAGCCAGATTTAGGAGCCTGGATCCAAACTCTTGAGTGCTTTGCTGAGTGCTCAAAGTCACAAAGCTGGGAACACTGCAAAAGCCTTCTGGCATTTTGCTGTTATAGGGTGGTTGGTTTTCCACATATACATTAATTACTTCACAAATAACTGTTAACACCCCCAATCTCTTCCTCTTTCTTAAAACTAATTGCAAAAGAGAAATCAGAAAAGGACTTTTTTTTAGGTGCGGGACCTGGTATGATAAATGGAAAGGATGATGGAGATATCTGAAGTGACAATACTGTTCACTGGTCATGTATGCATTGCTTGGATAATCTAAGAAAGCAGTAATCAGACATGCATTACAGAGTTGGGATTTACATAAATTCCAGCATGGAACGTGTCATCTGTACTCCTAAATACAAAGGACGGCTGGATTTCTCCACGGGTTCACATTTAAGCCCCAATTCAAACCTCTCCAAAGCACATGCTTCATTGTTGACATAAACAGGGATTCCTTCCCAAAGCGGGGCCTTCATGTGCCGAGTGCTGGCCTTTAGCTCGCCGATGTTCTCCAAAACAAGAGCCTGAAAAGCTGCTGTGGGAATATCATGCCCATTTACTACATATACTGTATCTCAGTGATCTCACATCTAATGGATGCAGTTTAAAAACAGAAATATTCTCCCTCCTAAATGTGTCTATTTTTGCTACTGTAACAAAGAGCATCAATTACAGATAAGTGTCTATGTCTCTGTTTTTCCATCTGCAAGTACAGAAAATAGCAATTTGCTGTTCCACAGGGCATTTCATGCAGACTAACGAGGACATCTCACTTTAAAAAAAAAAAAAAATTCATCTATGCCAGAATTTCTCCACTTACTATTGCTAAATTATTGTAATAATGCAATATATAAGATGACTAACATCAAGCATCTGAAAGATGGCACATCTTTCTCTGCAATTTTTCGGTCTTTTCAGCACTTTCAACAGTGTACTTTCTAGATTCAGTTCCACTGTTTGCTTCAACAGTCAGTTTGTTGGTTTCCTGTTGCTCATGTGGGTATTTCTCATAGCAACAGGAGAGAACAATGTTTTCAGAACTGGAAAAAGTGAGAGTAAAGCCAAAACACTGGCAGGGTGATCCAGGGGCAGATGCCATGCCTGAAATTATACTCCCTGCTTAACCTGATTTGGGATTTCAAACTGATAATCCCCGTCTTAACAGGTATAATTTGCAATGGTGAAAAGCTGCGAATTTACCCTGCTGTAATAAGCGCCATGAGTGTTTATTGAAAAGGGGACTTTAAAAAAGCTGTGACAACCCGCCTGCGTTTTACAAAGCTGTATGAGCCAAGCAAGGATTCCCCGCCGGAGGTCAGAGGCAAGTCTCCGACCAGACTATCTATCACCGGCCCGTGAGCTCCTCCGGAGGCAATGCTCGGGCTGTGAAGCCGGTTCCTCGGGGGGCCTGGCTTCCTCAGCACGCCGGCCGAGGCCGTATTTATGAATGGATCTGACGGAACTCCGCCATGAGCCCGCGGTGTAACTGCATCACCCCATTGTTGCTACACACGCACAGCACTCACTGGGGAACAAAAAGCTGAATGAAGTGGAGCAGCTGCCAACTCAGGCAAAGACAACTTAGGAAACTATCTCATTCTTCCTTTCTTTTGGAGGCTATTTTGTCTGTTGTTTCCTTGCATACAAAATGCGGTCTGCAACAAATAAGGCAGGATAAGATACAGCGAGTCCTGTTACTTGGTTCCAAAACCACAGGCCCTAAACACTATAAAGGAGGGGATAAATGGTGTATGTGCCGTAGGGACAATGTTCAAATGCTATCCATTCAAGATAGATTTGCATGATTTTATACTGCAGCTCAACAGAAACTGAATTCCCGAGCCTGGTGGTTCTGAACATCGTTTCTGTGCAGAAGTTTGCAGGGATCTTTATGAAGGGACTTTTCAGACTCGGGGGGAAAAAAAAAATCCCAGCAGTGACATATGTAGCACATTTAAGTGGAGATACTTAAAATGCCATTTATTATGGACCCGGTCTTCAAACAGCCTGACTCCACATTTTCAAGGGCTCACAGCCAGCTGTTTCGACAAGACTTTAAGGAAAGCTTGATTCCTTTTTTTCTTTCTACCTCAGGGTCTTAAACATGCTTCAGATTTTCAAAACCTCTCAATACACACCAGTTCCCGTCTGGGAACAGACTTTTAAAAAGGACTTGTGCCTACATACAAGCCTACATGTTGGCTCTGCCTGAAAACCTTTCCCCGGCTGCTGACACTGGGGAGGACAACTCCTTTTCTCCGGATGCAACCTTCAGAGTGGGGCTCTAGGAAGATGCTCCTTATGTGCACATACAACCCTCGCTATCACACAGAGTGAACCTGGCCAGCCCTTCTGGCTGCTGTGGTGCTACAGATTTTATTCCACAAACAGCTACTAACCAGCTTAATTTGGGATCTAACCTCACGAGCTCTTGTGAATGATGTAAGCCTGAACACATTTTTAATATGAGATAATTGTTCCTACGTTTCAGTGCACTCAGCCTC
The DNA here is from genome assembly GCA_013401275.1 of Pandion haliaetus. NCBI lineage: Eukaryota > Metazoa > Chordata > Aves > Accipitriformes > Pandionidae > Pandion > Pandion haliaetus. The sequence continues at coordinate 109,845 of VYZV01042191.1, forward strand.
ATAGAAAGAGGTTGGGAGGGACCTCTGGAGGTCACCTAACACAACCTTCTGCTCAGAGTAGGGTTATCTTTAAAACTTAGTTATGTGCCTAATTCTCACTGATTTTAGCCTACAAAATTCTGGTCCAAGGTGCTTTGTAACAGCTAAAGACCTCAACTACCTACCCCTGCAGTAGTTTCTTAAGCTCCTCAGCAAGCTTCTGTATTTCTCCTCCATGAGGAGATCTGGCATACCAGAGAATGGAAGGGCTCAGGACAGACTCAAGGGAGATGCAAGCAGTAACCAGGCCAGGGGATGCATGCCCCGCACATGATTTATGACAACGCTCCCAGGCATGGCCAGAGAGGCGGTTTCCAGACCCATGGCTAGCAGGCTGACATACTGAACTGACGACTGCTCTTCCAGGAGGTGAGGAGATAGATTTGCCCAAGACAGGTCTGTGGCAAAGCAGAATATTGATTGCAAGGTCTTAAAATGTGCCCTACCCATTCAGCTATCCTTCCTCACATCCCGTAATTGTACACAGCAGGGATGCTCGTATCCTCCTCTGAAGCATCTGGCTCCACCAGGGACAGGATACTGTGTGCACTGGAGTGCTGGTCTGGGATGCTATGGAAATTCCTGACTTCCTGAGTCGTTTATTTTTCCATTGCAATGACCCACCAAGAGATGCACAGGGAGCTCGGTGGCTTCCTGTGAGTAGGTCTATTAACTCTTTGCCTACCAACCTCTCCTCTTCAAGCAACAGCAAAGGAAATGTTCCCCCTCTCCGGCAGCAAAATACATCAGAACATGCAATCCCCATCCTGCAGAGCTGTGTGAAGCTGTGTGGGACTAGTTCTAAATGACTCTTTGGGACAATAATGATCAGAAAAAGCAATTCAGATATACCAAGCAGAGCTACTTTCACTACCCATAAGGCTGCTGAGCTTCTCAGCTTCTCCAAGGGTAGCTCCCTGGTGTTTACTTTGGTAGGTGGAAGGAGTAATGAAACCGAGGTTTGCATGGCCTCATTGTCACTGTCTCTTCAGACTGTGATTCAACCTTCACCAAATGGCCCAGGGCAGCTATTTATCAGAAATAACTGTTACCCCTTGAATGACACTGGCAGGATGCTTTGTACGATCTCGTCTACAGTCTGGAGCGCTGCTTTGGATTCATACAAGGATAGCCGACACCAATGTGTTTCTGAAATAAACACTCGTGTGTTGGTTGTTTGCTTACCCAACAGCTGGGGTCTAAATTAAATGTTGTTTATTAATAACATGTTTTTGGTCTAATTCTTAATGAAACATCCATTAAAAACATTACAGCACTAAATGCCAAACTCCGATCTCAGTTACACCAGTGTAAATCTAAAATAACTCCATTGATTTCAGCCTCCTGGTTTATGCTGCTATTTCCTAGCAAACAGATAGCACCCTCAAATTATCATTATAAAACAGTAGAAGTCCAGAAAAGTTCGTTACAGTTAAGTTGCATCAGGATTTCATTATCATTCTCTATTTTCATATGCTTACAACTTTGAAGCTGTAATTTTTCATGCTTCACCTCAGACAGTGACATTTTTTGGAAAGCCAATCAGAAAGTCCCATTGTCTGTCTCCATGCTTAGCAATCACACACACCAAGAGAAAAAGAAGCAGAAGCTCCCGGGACCCTCCGGTCAGGAAGGACTCTCCCCCAGCTCTCTGCCATTTCCTGTGGGCTACCAGGAGGTGGGGAGGGCGAGAAGTTTTTCCTCTGCAGAACTGTAATTTCTGTGAGTTCCCTCGCTTTTCCACCGCGTGATGCTTCTGAAGCCTAGGAGCTCTCATTTCTTCCTCTTCCCTAACCACCTCTTTGAAAACAAAATCATTCACACAGTGACAATGAATTAATTGTGTCGCTGCACGAACAGCTCTCAGGCACAAGAAATTAGGAAGTGAGAGAACTGAAGCTGTTCATTCAACTTTAATTAAGTCCCAGAGTAAAATATATTACAATAGTATTTACTCTTCATTAATACAGCCTTGGGCTAACTCCTACACGATCTACACAGTACATTTTTTCCAGTAATACACTTTACAGATGAGGCTGATATTATTACCTATTGCTAAGCCTACCCCGTACTTGTCTGAGACCCCCTTTTGAGTTACTTATCTCCTTCTCAAGCTTTAAGATGTGGGATGCAAGTTTCCAGTCCTGGGCCCTTTTGCATTTTTCCAATGCAAAAGTCACAGAGAAAGTTTCTACCAAAATATTTCTCCCATTTCCAAATAGCTGGCTAATGAAAAATACACTGTTTTGCCCAACTTAAAAATTCAGGTCACTTTGGTTGGGCTGGGACTTCAAAGCTTGCAGGAGACAGACTCTGAGTTAAGGCCACATCTGCCACAACAATGGAAACATCTTGAAAAAATGACAGCACCTCTTAACTTCTGCAAAGAGTTAAATTTTTTTGCGATTAAATTATCCAGAAGCTCCTTTTGTCCTGAGTGTGCTCTGACTTGGGGACCGAGTAGACTCTCCTCTGTGGTCTGTGCTGCTGTAGGCTGAGACCAGGAGCAAAGGGAAGACAGTTTGTCTCTACTGACTGCCAACAGACTCTTGGAGAGGAGATGTGACCAGTAAAATATTAAGAGTTCTTTGTTATTTAGGAAGAGTGATTTTTTAATTTTTTTTTTTTCTAAAGGCATATAAGCTCAGCTGGATCTGGGAATATTTTCATCAGGATGGCAAAAAGCACATTTCTGACAAAAAAAACCCATCTGCTAAATTTCAAAGAAAAAGCGTGAAGAAATTTTCAATGCAAAAACCAGCATCTTTTTTTTCTTCTAACCACAAAGCTGTTTTGGCAGGTACTTCTTTCAGACTGAAACAATCAGGATAGAAAAATTCAGCACAACAGATAAAAGTTTGTCCAATCTGCAAGATGTTGCAAAAGGGCCTTACATTAAGAAGCATTGCGATGCCCAAGAAAGCTTCAGTATCTCCTCTAATAAAGAACACGAGCTTTAAGTGTGTATCAATAAATATCAAATGAAAAGAATCCGGAAAAACCTCCAAGACGGCAAAAAAAGCCATTTCCTCCTCAAATATCATTGTGTGTAATATGCTCACAACATGCTTGAAAAGTCAATTAACATGGGCTCTCCTGTACCAAGGAGAAAGAAAATTCCACAAGAAAGACACCCTACTTCTGTCCCTACAAGCCTTCACAAACACCCCCAGTATGCAGACTGAGCATGGGAAGAGTCAGCTGGGATCCCGATTCAAGCAGGGCTTCACAAGTGAAGCAGCAAGGCACCAGCCAGCAACCAGAAAAAAACACAGAGAAGAGCAGTAGGAAAACTCGTGGGTGTAATCCCTACCGTGAGGAGCAGCTATGCAAGTGAGAAGCTGCATCGAGCCTTGCAGGACCTTCTGAACATGACCCCATGCAGCATGAACTGCAATAACCCAACTGGAAGGTGACTAAGGAACAGATTACTGCAGTGAGGGCTGCAACAGAAAGGGATGCTGAAAATCTCTTTGCTGGCAAAAATGACAGGTCAGGGAGGGAAATGCTCTTCCCTGTGACCAGAGTTTCGAGGCACAGCTAAGTATCTTGCAAGGTCCCGAGGATGTAGCCCTCGTGGCCCATGTGCTGCGCTTGCATGCCCTCATCTAAGAGCTGAGTATTGCCAGCAGCATGTTGTCACTGCTACCCAAACTTCCTGTCCAGGCTGAAAAAAATAGCAAGAATGGAAAAGATCCTTGAGACCGCACAGGGAAACTCTTAGAGGACAACTCCCTGGCATCTCCACAAAGACAGAACCCAGCTACTCAACAGTCGATCAAAACCCACCAAACACCTCAAATACAAATACACCAGCAAGGGCTACCTTGGCACTTCTCTTTTCAAAAGTGCTACAATACTGTGGTAACAGTATCAGAAGTTTATCTGGCGCTTACCAATATGGGGAACATGGTCTGGTGATGGAAAGACTGCATTGTTAATCAGATGGCACAGGAACAAAGCAATGAACTCTGCTAAGGGTAACTGTTCTAGGTCTGGGTTTTGGTTGTACCCAAGCACCACTTGCTTCTGCCCTCAGAAAGGACTGCCAAATGACTACCCAGGGATTTCTGTGGGCAGTGATGTGCTTCACAGCAGCAGAAGCAGGCGCCGACCTTGTGAAAGCTCCCCCTAAACTTTCCAATTATTCTCCTGCACTCTGCAAGCCTCCCTGTCCCTCCTCTGGCACCATAAGGGCTATTTCCATTCCCGTTCCTCACCCGACGTTGTCATTCCCTCGCTCTCATCATTATCCTTGTCCTGCTGACTACCAAGTTGGTCCGTCAGGCTGTAATTTCTAGAGCTGCAGTATAAGAAGCTCACAGACAACGATGGTTACAGAAATTCTTCTCGTCCCCATCTCCTGCCCTATGCTACAGTGCTCAGCTCTCCCAGCTGTTTGCGAGGCTGTTCTTGGAAATCTATCAGTGAACTGATCTGGCTTAGAAACCAAGCAAGCCCCCCTGACCCTCCAACTCCAAAACAACAAGTGGTCCTTCCCCTCTTCTTTAAGGTGGATCAGTTCCAGTATGGGTTTGAAAGACAAGGGTATGAACAGTTGTGTGGGCATACATGAGCAAAAACAAGCATGAAAATGAGCAGCAGCCAAGCAGGAACAACTTCATCTGGCACCATCATCTATTTAACATCTTTGTCTGTTTCTTTGTCGGCGACGTGGACAGTGGGATCAAGTGCACCCTTCACAAGTTTGCCAATGACACCAAGCTGTGTGGTGCGGTCGACATGCTGGAGGGAAGGGATGCCATCCAGAGGGACCTTGACAGGTTTGAGAGGTGGGCCCATGCAGACCTCATGAAGTTCAACAAGGCCAAGTGTAAGGTCCTGCACAGGCTGGGTGATGAGTAGATTGAGAGCAGCCCTGAGAAGAAGGACTTGGGGGTGTTGGTTGACAAAAAGCTCAGCATGACCCAACAATGTGCGCTCGCAGCCCAGAAAGCCAACCATACCCTGGGCTGCATCAAAAGAAATATGACCAGCAGGTCGAGGGACGTGATTCTACCCCTCTACTCTGCTCTTGTGAGACCCCACCTGCAGTACTTTGTTCAGCTCTGGGACCCCCAACCTAAGAAGGACATGGACCTGTTGGAGTGAGTCTAGAGGAGGGCCACGAAGATGATCAGAGGGCTGGAGCACCTCTCCTATGAAGACAGGCTGAGAGAGTTAGGGTTGTTCAGCCTGGAGAAGAGAAGGCTCCAGGGAGACCTTACTGCAGCCTTCTAGTATCTAAAAGGGGCCTACAAGAAAGCCAGAGAGGCACCTTTTGCAAGGGCATATAGTGACAGGACAAGGGGTAATGGCTTTAAACTGAAAGAGGGTAGATTAGATTAGATGTAAGGAAGAAGTTCTTTACTGTGAGGGTGGTGAGGCAGTGGAACAGGTTGCCCAGAAATGTTGTGGATGTCCCATCCCTGGAAGTGTTCAAGGCCAGTCTGGATGGGGCTTTGAGCAACCTGGTCTAGTGGAAGGTGTCCCTGCCCATGGCAGGGGGATTGGAACTAGATGATCTTTAAGGTCCCTTCCAACCCAAACCATTCTGTGATACCATTCTATGATTCTATCATATAACAAGGAAAATCACAGCAGTGGGGCACCAACCTTTCAGACACTCCATGGAGTTAAGACATGGAGTTATACAAGAAGCTCTTAGTGGCTAGCACCGTTTACTTTATTCTGTGGATATTCACAACCTTGGCTGAAGACAGCACCTTTCCTAACAAGATGTTAAGTCTCTCTCTAAATCCTTGTCTTCCTCCATCTGGTTTCTCATGTCCTTCTCACATCTGCCCACTTGTCTTAAGAGTCCTCCCAGACATTTGCTGGATGCAGCATCCAAAACTTACATGTTACATCCAGTCAGACAAACATCCAAGGAGAAAATTTCATTCAGCCAGCAACTGCTAATATCAGTACCAACAACAGATTACTCTTTTAGCCACATAAATGAAGTAAACTTAATGGATTTACCCAGTCTAAATGTAACAACTGTACATATAAGCTTTGTGCAATACTTGCACCAGGCCATGCAGTCTGAATTGTTAGATCGGATTCTTCTTCTTGCATGCTCCTGCTGCTTACTGTGATGTATAAGCACGGTGTTTCTCCATACTTGTAGAACAGACACAAAAGACCAACTACCTGTATAAAATTTTCACTTCCACTGAAACAAATGTATGTTAAATTTCTGCAGCTACTTGATTTATAAGCATTCAGAATTGGAAATGTTCCTTTTTCTGTGCAAAACCCAGTTCCAATCAAAAGAAATGGGAAGCTCCAGAACTGCACTGGAAAATTAGGATCAATCTGATGGAAAGAAAAAGAGAAATAGCGACATTCTTCCCTTTTTGTTAAACTGGACTATTCCTTTTTAACCAAAACGCAGAATATTTGCTGGAAAAAACGAAACCTTCTCTTGACAATGTTATCACAGATCTAATAATTGCACAGTGTATTTACTCTGCAAAGTAAAAGCAGTAAAAAGTTTTAGTTAGCACACGTTAAGGACAACGCACTGGAAACTGATACTTCTATGGTAAAAAAAGCATTCTCTTATTAGTGGCCTGCATTTCAGAAAGCCTCACTCATTTTCCTTCCTTTTGAGTAAACTTCATCACGGCAAAACAAGTCAGCTTTGCAAGAGGTGAAACCCCGGGTTATCCACAGACCAAGAGGTTTGGATTTGCAGGAGTGTAAGATCTCCCTGCAGTGTCCCACTGACACAGGGGCACAGCAGAAAAGGGACCACCCTGCAGGGAAGGCACCCCGAGTACTCCTTTCAGTCCTCCCAGCTTTCTGCTGGGACTGCGACGCAGAGCTGTCAGGCTTGGGCTTTTCTGATGTCCCCACTAGAAGCTGACTCCAGACCAGAAAACTCATTTTTGAGTGAGCTTGAGCACCACTGAAATGCCACCAGATTCACCTCTCCTACTGATGATGGATTTCTGACAAGCGAAGAAATGCCCTTCATGGGGTGAGCTTAGTGAAGTTAGACAAAAACTCGGACAGCGTGGGTTACACCTGCCTCATACTGTGCCAGCGCTGGAGGATTAGCTCATTATTCACTTCTTTCAAACCAGAAGAGCAGTTTCAAGGTTGCGAACACAGGACCAGTGCACATAGTGGTTTACCTTATGCCCCTGGGGATGCTGTCTGCCTGCTCACCCCATCGCCCAGGGCGGTACGCAAGGTGGCTCCCCGCTATAGCATGCCTGACCATCAGCCAGGGTGGGCAGAGCAAGCTCTCCCCACCAAGCTGCTGAACAAAGCGTGAATGAAAACTGATCCCAGGAGGCCAAGGAGCTTTGGACATTCAAAGCACCGCAACCAACGTGCTGGGCCCACACCTGCAACCTGTTCGCTCCAGAAGCACCCCCCTCCTTCACTCCGCTGGGCTTTCAGGATCAAGCTGGGTTTGATGACCCAGTTCACCACGCCCTCAAAAGTGAAAGGAGAAGAGGAATGCAGGACACTCACCACATCTGTGTTTGTGATCTTGGCCAGGAGGTCCGTGAGGCTATCCCCATCATCGAGCTGAAGGCCACAGATGGCTGCTCCCACACTTCCAGTTGCTATCATTGATGGCGGGTACATGGCAAAGTTAAAATCTGCAAGAACAGATCTGGGAATTAGTCCAAGCCCAGACCAGAAAAGCTGCAAAACATCAGAGGCAAGCAACATAAAAAAAACCACACCCAAGAATAAAAAATGGGGAAGTAGAAGAAAGGGAAAAGTGGCACTCTTTTTGGTCTGGCAGAGCTCATTAGTCACACTGCTCATCACAAGCAGTCAAAGGAGGGGTAACAGATCTGCAAATTAAAATGGAAATGTGGTTCAGTCTTTTATTCTCACTGAGGCATGAAGTAAACCTGGATAATTTTTAATAGTCTTTCCTTAGTTTTAGAGAAAAGGAGAAAGGAGGCTTTCTGTAGTTTATGTCAGAAATCTGGGTCTTGGTCACATTAGAGCTCTCTGTACCACCAGAAAACTAACTGGAATAAGGTATCACAAAGGACCAAAATGAGATTTGTAGTCATGTCAATTTTTGAAGACCTAATTAACTCGAGCATTTAAAGATCTATCCGGGAAAGAGATTTTAATTAATGGTTCATCTTTACCACCTTTGCAATTAGGAAGTGAGAACACTTACAGCCCATAGCTACGTAATCAAAGAAAAAACAAAGATCACATTTGTCATTACTACTATTTCTCAAAAAACAAGTTGAAAATACATTTCAGAACTTCTCACACATCTGCGGTGATCGGGAGAGAAATGAAAATAAAACTAAATGTTCTTATCACCTTTATAAGACAATTTTATGGTTTATGACACTGCCATAGGCACTGGTTTATTGGCATGTCTTACTAAATACCATTTCCAGGAGATCATCTAGGTTACTGATATCTTCCTAAAATGAAATTTGGTTTGCAAGTTCTTTAGTTCAACAATAACCCATTAACAAACCCTTCTCTATCAGTTTTCAGTTGGGAGGACTGGAGGAGAAGGAAGAGGAAACCCAAGTAATACTTAATATGAAATAAACCACAATCAATATATTCAGTCTATTTACAGAAACAGATTGTTACAGAAAACTGCCCTTCTGTTAAGGGCAGATCCCAAGTCCTCTCTGTTCAACAGCTAGCACAAATTCTGTAACCCTGTTGATGTCTGCATAACCGCTCGGGTTTTAGACACATGGAGAGCTGTTCCTGGCCTCCCAGGCACGGATACTGCAATAGCTGTGGAGACAGCATTTTCTTCTCCAGGCTGGAATACGTCCCTGGGACACACAAGGAATAAAGCAGTCAGGTAAGAATAGGACTCGGGTCATAACATTCATCCAGATGGACTGGAAGGAGAATGTTAGAAGTGGGGAGAGGAAAGGAAGAGCTGAAACCCTGACATGGATTTGCCTGTCTCACAAAGCCACCAGGAAGTGACCACCTGCAAGCCCACCATTGCATGCTGCTGAAGCCCGCTATCCTTCCTACCAGGGGAGCTCAGCAGACGTCACACTCTGAGAAACCACTTCTAAAGGAGTAAATTCCCATCGACTGAAGCAATGAATATGGACTGCCATTACTATAAAAATAGTAATTATGCACTATTATAATAATAAGAACCCACTGTACATAGGAAAGCCAATGATCTTGGAAATTAAGTTATACTGCCCCCACTAATGAGTAAGTCAACAGGAGAGCCTCGACTCCTACTACAGGACACACAGCCCTGAGGATGCTGATCTCAACACATGTCAAGGTAACAGGAATGGCACTTTCATAATCAAAATTGCTTTTATTTATCTCACATGGATTTATACACACGCATGCAAGGGCTAGACCCATCCAGCCTGTAAATGGATGAGCAGGGAAAATAAATAGTTACCTACACACAGCACATGTGCTCCCCACAGAGCCCACCCTATCCCCAGTGTCTCAGCCTGTGACTGCACTTACCATCAGGCCAGACCTTGAGAGAAGGTCATAAATACAGTGGGATTTTAAGCCCTCGAAACGACCCTCGTTTTATGCCGTTTTGCCTCTCATCTTACTAATTGCTACTGACTGGGGCGCCAGGACTCAGCTATGGGTGACTGTTGCAGTAGCTCGTTCCTGTGGGTTGAACTGGTAGATAGTGGCTCCACAGAAGAAGTGTGATTGCTGGGTCACCAGTTTATATGGTCCAACATGAAGAGCAGAAATGGCTAAAGGACTCCAGTAATGAGAGCTTTTTATAAAGGTTGCAAATGTTTATGTGCTTGCATGACTGTCCAGAGTCTCCTCTGGGTCCACGGAGCAAAGAACAAATGTCTATAAAATTTAAGAATGTTCAAACATTTATGGAAGAGACCTAGCATTCCCAAAATGTGCTGTCATCTACATAGAGCAATTCATCAGCAATCCCACTAATTTCTTTAGAAAAGGGATAAATTAAAGAAGACTACATCTCCACGGGTCAGTTTCTCCTCTTGTACACACTGCATTTGCCTGGGTTTGCTAATCCTGTGTGCTTGCGCTGGCATGAATTGGGCTGCACTTGGCCAACGTGGCCCTAAGCTGGGATGCGACACCCGCATTTAAATTTTTGGACTTACCAAACAGTCTCCTAGTTATGCATGGGAACTACGGGTGGCAACGGACTTTCCATAATTTACCACTCCTTGACACAAGTTTTGGGGAAGGCATAGTAAAAAGATGACGTGAAACCTCTCAAAGTCTACTGGCGTTTGGACAGTCCCTATGGAAGCTATGACGCAGTGGGTGAGAATAAAAACCCACCCGGCTCCCACCCATCATTTGAGCCAGCAGCAGGGAAAAACAGACCCACTTGGAGGCCCAGATGGACCCACACCCTCATGTGTGGTCAGTGAGCCCCCACAGAGCAGCTTCACCCAGCCCTGAGTGGCTGGTGGGGAGACCCAAGCAACAGGGAGCTCCCATGTCTTGCACTCCATGCTCAGCACTGGCCAGGCACAGTGGGCTGAGTGAAGGACCCAGCTCCAGCCTGCCCTCTGAACTTCCTTGCTTCCTAGGGGCTTGCATCAGGACCTTCACATTATCTGAACGCCGGTTTTCTCGTGGTTGATTTTCTATCTACTCCCAGAAACTGTCTTCCTAGGAAGCTGAATAAAGAGCCACAGTGCCCCTGCCAACTAGCACTGCTGTAGGTCTGCTTCCACGTGGGGTCACATGAGAACGTTTCTATGCCCAATAACCTTGTTAGTTCCCTTAATGTCATTCATAATGCAAATGAGACAGCGAGCGAATGGCCAGAGGCCCAGAGTGACTAAAGCTCAGCATCCAGAAAGTCTTACATTGCCTCTAGCTCTAAACTAACTTCCCTCCATAACAAGCACCATAAACTTGGCTATCAAAGCTACACATGCCCAGTCTTTGTTGTACAACAGGCAGCGATTTGTATCACTGGCTTCTATTTTTAGCATATTAATTAACTACTGCAACTGGTGAGGCAAGTGTCTCCAACTGGAGAGTGTGGCACCATTGTCTGAAGTCATCACCTCATCTTGCGCTATTGAAAATCATGGCAGTGACCCTCCTGCTGATATGAATTTAACCTGACATGCCCACAAAGGGATGGGGGGTGGTGCACCAATTTTGTGCACATGGTTCTCCACATCACCCTGGACCCTATTAGTGTGGAAAGAGCTCATTGAAAGAAAAGAAGCCACATTGTGCTGGGCCACCTAGAGGGTTGAATAGAAAAGGCTGAGGAAAAGAGCAGGCAGCAGAATAAAGGCCATAATTAACATATTTCCATATTCAAGCAAAGCAATAACTACGTGAAATGTTTGTCAAGGTGCAATGAAAGCATAAATATTAAGTACCGTATCTGAGGGGATGCAGAACCCCCCTCCAAGTCCCTTACATTCCATCAAGAAATTCAAAACAAGCTTTTTACATGTTATTTTCAATTATAAACATCTATCCCTGCTTCACTCATGACAACAAGCCAAGTCCAGCCATCCTCATTCAGTTTTCACCCAGGTAAAACTGCCCACAGACTTAAGTCAAAAGCTTGCCCTGAGATTTAAAAAAAAAAATCAAAATAAAAGGGGGAGTGAGAGGACCTAAACATGTGAACGTGAAACATATGCTTTTACTTTAAATTCTTGTTGGAGATGATGAATGCTGAATTACGGAGGGAATCTTCTAAAAAGCACTTCTTACTGGACACCTGAAGCAAGGCTACAGGCTAAATTCTCCTTTTGGACCTATGTGCAACCTTGGTTAATGGACACCCAGAGCCTGCACCGAAGGCATGGCTCTGACTAACTTTGTTGTGATTTATGCAATTCCATGGGAAAGTACAAAAGAGTCTTGTTAAAAGTCAGAGGAGAAGTGCAACAACATGTAGACTACGAGAATCTGAGCACATGAACATTTCAAGGGAAGATACTGGGTTGTTAGAAAGCAATACCTGTTTTACCTTCTATTCCCAGGCAACAGATGCTGCAAACCATCCCAACCCCATTTTGGTATCACCTTTTTCCTAAACGACGTTAAAAATGAGGGACCAACTGTGCACAACCCCACTGACTTCAGTGTTGGGAATAAAAAAAGCCAATACAAGAAACAGTGCCCTTTGAAACACAGCCACCTCTGGATGAGCCAGCCGGGGTCATCGAGCAAATTCAGAGCACCCTGAATCTGCATGCTGCTTGCAGACTGGAGCTCACACAGCCAGGGCATGAATGCATGCACGTGCTGAGGATGTTCTTCTGCCAGTGCAGCACACGTCATGGGCGCTCAGGTTCTAGGACCCTGTGCACTGCGGCCAAGCTGCTCTGCTGGCTCTCTCCTGATCCAGTGGACTTCACTACCTCCAAGCCAGGGAAATGCAAGATTGACAGTCAGTCTAAAGCAGGAGGGAACTGGAGGCAGGAACCCAGAGAGGTCCTGCAAGGGGAAGCCCTAACTCGCAGCCAATAAATGAAAACTGCCAGAAGGAAAAGAGCACTGACAAATATCCAGGCTGAACGTGCTCAGTGTGCCAAAGCCAGGTGGGAACTATACCTTCTTACAATGACTCCTGTTACTACTCTGGCCTCTGGTTGGTTTTTTAACAGCCGGTTTTCACCTCTATAATTTGATAGAGGTTTATTTTCAGAGCTGCAAATGCAGAATTGGAAACTACTGTCTTGACAAAGGTAATGCTGCTCACAGGAAGAAAAAAAAAAGAAGGGAAAAAAAAGACTGTTACCTCCATCAGGAGAACAGAATCATGACAGTCATCAATACCAGTTTATAAAATGATATAGATAATGGTCAAATTTCACCCAGACAATACTACACTATGAAGACAAGCATGGATCTGTATTTAACCAGCTAAGTTTAAAAGAAAGGTCTAAGGGAAACAATTTAAGTAGTGAATTTAATTCTTGCCTATTTTGATCCAAATGCAATTCCAGCATCAGTGTGCTACATTTTTTTTCAAACACACTTGGTTTTAACTGCATTGGCCATTTTTCAGTCTTGCTCTCCTATTTCTACAAGATAGTGCAATTTTTCCCCATGTTAACTATTTCTGCTTTTAAAGGCAAAACCTTCAAAAAAGGGCATGGCAGCACCAAGTACGACCAAAGAAAAACCTGTCAAGTAAAACAGGATGCAGACCTGCTTCTATTTTTTGAGCAGGCAAGAGGGCAGACATCTAATTCTGTTCCCGGGCTACAGTAAGGCAGAAAGTATTTGGCCTTTATACAAATGGGTCTAAAGTATCCTAATTGCTAATGCTCCACCACAACCATCCAAGTGAGGTAGAGACAGTGAAACACACTGAGCAGTCTATGTAAAGTATGTAAGCACACACTACAATATGCTTATTAGCTGATCATAAACACTATTTCTGAACAACTGTTTGCACTTACTATTACTTTCACTTGTTCTACACCTTCACTAAGGAAGCCTAACCAAGGATCAGGATTACGTTAGCACTTGAACCACCAAAAGGTCAGAGCTACACCTGGTAGGAAGGAGGGCAATTTATCTGGCAGCACTAGAATTACGCCAGCTTGTATCAGCAAAGGCTCTCTTCCTCCATTTCCTTCCACCTCATCTTCCCAGATTTGATGGGTCCTACAACTTAAGGAGTGACTCTGCTCGTATGAAACATTCCCCAGGCCCTGCTTACTTGTTGATGGAGCTTCCGTGGTTCTTGTGGCTTCATCTTGCTGGAAAGCTCAATATACTCATATGAGCTGCCTCTCCTAGGAAGCAAGAGCCTTCTTTTGTATGGCAATAAATCTGTGTGGAATGCTTTTTCTTCTGTCATGCAAGAAGTACTCATGCAACCACTGCCACTTTGCAGCATGGATTTTATTTCTAAGAGATTAATCCACACACCGAAGCCCTGCGGACTTCTTTCTTTCCCTCTGCAAAGAGCAGGTCCCGAATAAAACTCGTATCACACTTTTATCCTCTGCAAGGACAGAGCCCAGTAACTCTTACATTGGCTGAGAGGGGAAGGATGCATAGTCGACTTGTCCAGCAGGAGTTCTGAGGATCAAACACACCTCTTGGTGCTACAAAGCATTCTGTGTGGTTACCCTCCAGATCACTACTAGGGTTGTGGGCCTCATCGTGCAGTCTTTGCTCAGACAACACTCCCATTGACAGAACTTCTGTCTGAGTAAGGACCCAGGATTTGGCCCAGAAGTTTAAAAAAAACCCTTCTCAGCTTTCAAATGTAGATGATTAATGTCCCAGAAACAGTGGGCAGAGGTTTGGCACAGTGTACAAAACTGACTTAAAGCTGAAATTTTCCTCCTCTTTCTTAGCCTCTTTGCAGACACAGGCTTTGAAAGCCACCGGTCTATGAGATGCTGCATTGTATCCATCACAGGAACATCTCACCTGCCATAGGACTCGGCTGAAGCACAGAAGAGACCATGCAAAGGGCCGAGTCTAGGGATCCACACAAGTTGCCTTCTGTCTCCGCAAGTCTGAAAAGCTTTTGCTTCCAAGTTTTGCATGCCACTTAAATAAAACACTGAAAACCTCCTCACTGAGATTAGTCTCTCCATTACAGCCTGTGTTCAGAGACGCAAAGCTCCTCTTTCTGAAAGCCTGACTTGCACAGCCTGTCCTCCCCCAAAACCCATTCCGTTATACGCACCAAGATAAAAAGGGGTACCCTGTGCCAATCCCTGAGAAAACATTTCCGAACTGTGGAGCGCTGTGCAAAGAGACAGAGGAGGTATGAAGGGTGCAAAGCAATGAACAGACGGAGGTGGGGTCAGAGCAGCAAAGCAACGTGATCCCAGAGAGCAAAAAGACAATCTCCATTGGGCTAGCAGGTAAAGAGGATCCTCCCATGCTGAAAAAGAAGTAAGGATCAATTTTGCCAAGCTATATTGTAAGGACAAGGGCTCCAGATGCAGCCTCTTAGTGCCTTTAAAATTCAGAAGACTCCTGAAGGAGATTTTAGCTTGCACAGGGAGCCACCAGAGGGATGAGAAAACAAATGGCATCATGACAGGCTAGGCTATGCCAGTGCGTGTCAATCTGTACACTCCTACTGCGCAGTGAGCGAGGCAGCTTGAAGAAAGCTGGTCTATGCATGGGCAATTCCCACCGAACAGACTGAGCTCTCGCTTAATGACGGCACCCTGTTTGCATGGCCACAGCACTGGCAGCATAACCAGGGATGGGCTACGGGTGGATGTCGCTTTCGGCCCTTCCAGTGGAGAAGGAGGCTCCTGAAAGCGTTGCAAGTGCAGGGCAGGGGAAAGAGAAAACTTTTTGTTCAGGGAATAAGCTTCTGTCTTTCTCAGCAGCCGTATGTTCAGATGGGACCGAGGGCAAAGAGGGATACGTTCCAGTTTCAGTCATGCTCATGTGAATCATTAATCACCGCAAAGACTGGGGAGAGGCCATGGATTTATATCCACGCAGCTTGTTTCAGAAACTGGGCTCAAAATAAAGGCAGAGAAACAGAGTGAGTGCCAAAATGATAAAACACTACTGAGAGGAATATACAAAAGAACTATCATCTCCTTTTGAGTAACGTTCAAATGGAAAGAATAAGGGATGAATATCAAAGTGATCCTACGCATCCAGCACAACATCCAGGACTGTTAACGGTTGCTTCCTTCTCCATTTGCTGACACAAAGTATTGCAGGACCAAGATTGCAGCCGGCTCTGTAAAGGCAGGGAACACTTGGGAATTTCTGGTATAATGCTTTTGCTGGGAAATTAAAATGGAGCGGCTGGTGAAGAACTCAGGCTAGAGGAAAAAAGTTCAAAATATGCCAGATTTTGCACAATACACTAGAAAAGAAAAAGTACTCGAGAGCAGAGAAAGCTGCACTGAGATGAATCGGGAAATAAAGAGATTCATTACTGTGCTGCAGATCAGAGCTGTTAGCCAGCCAGTGAGGTCAGGTCTGGTGTCAGTAAAAAGTCAAAACTGGGCTAAAAACACGCATGGAGGGAGCAAGGGAAGAGGCAGCCACATGTCAAAGGAGGTCATATTGCTGAAAGAAGGCAAATGGGGAAATGAAACACCAGGCTTAACCCCAGCTGGTGGAGAGCAGAAGCTTTGAGGGAGAAAGGGAAAGAAGAAACACAGCGTCCGATGAGAGCTCTGCAATAAATAGGACAAGAAAAGGAAATGACAACTGGACCTGGAAGGAAGTTTGATGAGAAGGGGCTTTTCTTCACCAAGCAGGGTAAGAATGACTTCAAGAAGAGTGGCAATGAAAGGGAAATACAGTATTAACAACAACATATCTATAATGCAAATGGGGGTAGTAGCTTGCTAGTAAACTGGGAATGAGGTAGAAAACTAGGAATGAGGACTTGGGTAAGATCTCTGCTTTCGAAACTGCAAGGGGTTGTTGGTCTTCCTCAAAACTAAATGCCAACACAGTGGTTTGCAGAAAATGGCATGAGAATTGAAGAGAAGAAAATCTACAGCCAGCACCATGGTGTCCTGTCTTTTGGGAAGCTCCATATGCAGTCAATTACGTCTTTCACTTGCAAGAAAAGAAACTCTGACTTGTTGCCTCTTTAAACTCTATGTGAAGGACTTTGGTTCATGCACTGGAAACATACAACATGGGAAGCAGATCACACGGGGGAAGCACATGAGAGAAGTGCATGACTGGGCTAAGGGGTGGAAAGGGGATGCTATTTTGTATCTCAGTAAATGACCTAGTAAAGCATGGAGCTAACCATTGAAGAATTCATGGAGAAAAAGAGTGGAAAGAAGCCATGAACTTTGGAAACTCCTTCACGGCCCACAGTCCTGCAATGGTCTGGTTATACAGAAAACTTCTAAGGGCAAAGGATACAGACCAGAATTTGAAAAGTTAAATCATAAAGACATCTAGGTCACTCAAGAAAACGTCCTCTTGGATAAAACAAAACCAACCAAAACACTATTGTAGGAGGTAAAAGCAAAGAGGGAAGATTTGTCTGGTTTGGAAGACAACATCCAGGTATGCTGGAGGTTGATGGCTGATGGTGTCGTTAGGATCCAGAGAAACATCCATGGGAAAGACCATCTTTTTCAGAAGAAAAAGAGCAGCATGAATGAATCCTGGGTAAGGGGCGAAGGCAAAGAAAGCAGGCAAAGCTGATGTAACACATTAATCCCGAAGTAAAAAGCTAATTAGTACAGAAATGTCTGATGAATTACCAAGAGCGATCCTGCAGACTTTGAGCAATATTTCTATTGAGTCCTATGGTCTTTTGCCTGAAAAGGATCATGCAGCAGTGGGAAAAGAAGGAAAGGCTTGAGCATCTTGGTAACTAAAAAGGCAATTACCCTAACCGAGCCCATATAAGATTCTCTAAAAGAGATCGACTGAGGTAGCAAAAACTGGCCTACATTGTAAAAGCAGTCACTACATCTCAAATACAGAGAAGCAGGCACAGCAGCAGACATTCATACCCAAAAGCTGCACCCTGTCTTCCTTCCCCCTCTGCAAACACGTAGGCAGAACAGTTCCTATCACAAAGGACCAGGTATGTCCAACTGTAGTGAATTCAAACATTGAGCCATATACTACTTGATAATAACCCTGGAAAACACGGCATGCTGTTTATCTGTTCCAGGTCTAGCTTCTTAAGAAGTCTAACTGTTAATCCTTGGGATGAAAATCAAAGTACACTTATTTTCTAAAAGTCACTGTGAGAAAAAAAAAACAACAAAAAAAACGGTGTTTTGCAGACAAGTATAAATTAAAAGCCTCTCTTCCACAGAAGCAATTACTCCTACCTAAATCTTCAGAAACTGTATTCAGCCAAACATATGACAAAAGGGGAGTGTAACAGTTCCCTATGAAACAAACTAGTTTCACTGCTTTCTTGGGAGTGAAGTTAGGGAAAGAATCCAAATGTTTAAATAAAAAGTCATTACTTTTTAAATTGTCATTCATTCCCTATGCTTCAGTAACGTGGTAATATCACGTACATGCTAAAATACTATTTTTACCTTTTATCTGGACAGCATCCAGTTAATGAAAAATTTACAAACACACTAATTTAATGTGTTAGCCCAATGCATTTTGGGCTAATGTGCCGTAACAGCTTCTAGTATTTTGGCTGTCCCACACCTGTCCTTACAAACTATCTGTGGTCCTTTAAAAAACTTCGTGAACAGGCAAAGTAGAAAATCGTATGGTCTAATCCAGTCCTACTTATTTCACTGCAAAAGCACCACATGCATTAGGATGAGCAGGACTGCAACTGCACTACAGCTCCTCATTGCAAGAATTCCACTTATATGCAGTTTCGGGGCCTGATTCATGATGCCCTTTGCAAGCAGTCCCACTGGCTCGAGCCGCTCTTCAGCCGCTCTTCCCACATCACGTAAGGATGGAGGGGATGAAAAGTCTTCGTACCACCAGTGACTAATCTGCCCTTTCAAGCACACGGCAAGCAGGAGAAGCACCCAGAGCACCTTGGCCTACCTGTGGCACAAAGGGCAATGAATGTTTGTGCATGCTTCCGAATCAAAAGTAGTTTGTCTTTAGGCAGAGGCAACTTCCTTAGGATGTGTTCAATGAAATCATGCGGGGTGACAGCTGCGAGGTTCCACTTCAACTTCCCCAGCACCACCAGCTCCCATTCCTGCAGGGGGGACGGGGAGGGAAGAAGAAAGGAAAAGGCATTAGCAAGCCTGAAAAAAACCCACTTCGCTCATTTCTCTGATTGTAATTATATCACTGCTAAATTGGTTTTGCTCAAACATTTTTTTTCCGTATGTCCCTACTGCTTTGAAGTTGTTGACTTTATTCTTTTTATTCTTTTTTCTTTTTAAACACTGGAAATGTCAAGCTCTACTGAAAATAATGAGACCTGGCAGTTCCTGCCAAGTTTTTACTTTTTTTGTATCCAGTGCTGAATGCCCACCCAGAAAGTTTAGCTTGCAATTAGATATTGCCAAGGTCACTGTGGTCCTTTCCTAGTAACTTCTTTTAAATGGCTATACTACTTACTTTATAGCCATTTAAAGCCCTAGGGATAACCATGCACAAAAATAACCCAGATATACATTCTTTTTTTCAAAACTGGGGAAGTTAGCTTGATGGCATTCCCTCCCAAAACTGTATTCAAAAGCTCCTGCAGATAAATCTGATGGTGCTTAAACCACTCCAAGACAGGCTTTGCAGAAAGGAAATGCACGTAACACAGCCAAGAAGTAGTCTGTGTAAACTATCTGCCAATAAATCATGTAGGATCCATTCCCACATTCTTTGCACGCCCAAAACTCCCAGTGAAATCAAAGGAAAGCTTGGGCGCGTATGTAACTACTTGCCATTCCCTGCAACGTGATTACATGTAGAAATGGTACCTCATCAACAGAACCAGTCACGGGGTTCAAGCAGGGCTAGACCTGCATGCTTCAACATTTAAAGTAAGTTTTGAATACCTTATAGTGCCCCGCAGAGTGAACAAAGAGAGGCCTTGGACTTGTTTCTGTCTCATGCATCAACTATTAGCTATTAACTAAATTCCATGCACTGATTCTGGAGTCCTGATGATGCGTGAGCCTGATGGAGCCCAGCGTGGCGGGAAGCCCCAGCTAAGCTTGTAGAGCTGGCAAGTCGAAAAAAAAGTCCTTTAATTTTGCAGCCGAGGAGACGTCAACCAGCGTTGCTGAGAAACCATAAACATGGACCCCACAATGCCATTTCTGCAGTAGTTTCTCTGAATAGATGCCCACTTTAACAGCAAGTTACTTTCCTACAGACATTCCTACTGGATTATGACAGAGCCCTCCATAGCTTGAAAAATCTCACATTCACATATGTAAAAGGACCCAGAAACCAGTGGGGGGTGTTTTTTCTTTCTCAGGAAAACCTGTAAAATGTTTGAACATACTGGCAATTATGTTAACCAAGTCCTGGCCTTCCCCACATTACTAACGCCACAGGTTTTGATACAGAAAAGCACTTCATCCAGAGGACAGAACACAGGGAAGTACTTAAAACACATGCTTAAATCCACGTGGCACCAAAAGGTAGGCACGTCGTTCCACGTCTTCTCGCACGGGGGCTGTGGCACTTCCCCTAACAGTCTGTACCGCCGGCGGGACACCTCACATCTGGGACAGCCATGGCAGGGGTTTGCAGCCCAAAGCTCTTTGCAGAAGCATGAGCTCCTGACCTCTCCCCGGGGGGAATTCCCAGTGCCTCCTCCCCGCGATTCGGCTGGCTACGCACATCCACCAGGATCTGTGAGAACAAAGCTACCTGACGGAAGGTACGCCTCGCTGCGAGGCTTAAATACTCGCCTAGCGCTCTGTACCACGAAGCGCTTTGCAAATATTAATTATTTCCTTAAATAACCTCGATTCTTTTCGTTTCTTGCTTTCCCTACGCCTGACCTGAGCTCGAGCCCTCCCAAGACACGGCCTTTTACTCACGGCCTTGAATTTTCACCTCACCCCCTGCCTCGGTGACAACCTACGGGCCACCACGGGAACAAGGCCGCAGCTGCCTGACTTTAACACCCAGCCATTTACCGGCTGGCACCTGAGCCTT
>VYZV01042194.1:1442-43696 GCA_013401275.1 Pandion haliaetus
TTGTATCAGGATATATGCATTAGCACAAAGAACACAGAAATTCTAAAATAGCTTGGATGTAAGTTGACATGGAAAACTAAAGCAAGATGGAGGAAAAAGCATATTCTAAACATATTATACATGGCTACAGACAGTGTAAAAATTAAGGTATAAGCAGACCTTTTTTCAGACCTTTCAAAAGTTCTCATCTGTACTGTGTATGTTTCTTTTAACATAAGCTGCCTAGAGTCTGTCATTAACCAGTGGAATGAATATCTGGAAAGGAAAAAACAGCTGGAAGAGTGGTTAGAGAAATTGGATCATGAAGTGGAACTGCCTTTAGAGCCACAGATTGATCTGAAGGAGAAGTTTGCTCAGCTGGACCACTTCCAGGCTATTGTTTCTGAGATAGAGGATCACTCTGGTGATTTACAGCAACTCATTGAAAGAGCTGTGGAACTCTATGAAAAGACAGAGGATGATTCTTTTGGAGAAGCATCTCAAGAAGAACTAAAAACACAGTTTAATGACATCACAACTGTAGCCAAGGTAAGATAAAGGCAAAGATCTCAATTTCAAGTAAGCAAAATGTTTAAACTGTTGTATGTAAGGCTAAAATCTTGACTTTCATAATTTTTTAGTAACTAAAGGATTGTCTGTGTTTGAATAGTCTTGCCTTTTGTTACAGTTGAGTCTAGCAAAAAAGCTGGACATACTTTACTAAAATTCACTTGAATGCAAAATAGGTATTGGGAATCGAAAATGGCATGGTTATGGTTTTTGAAAAGTGAAGGGCATATATTTTATTCCTAGTTTCATTTATACAACAATATTTCTGACATTCTTCCAGATTTATTTTCATCTAATTCTTTTATATGCATTCCTAGAACCTTTTTTTCTCCCTAGAATGGGAAGAATGAAATGCCTCCCTGAGCAGAAAACATAGTCAGACAGAGAAATCCTATTGCCAGAAGGATATATGCCCACATTTTGTTGTGTTTCAAGCCACTAAGCACTGCACACGCTATACAGGTATTCTGCCTGGTTTCTAAGGAAAGGTACGTGAGCTCACTGAGACCTTCTGCCAACCAGATCCTGACAGTGACACTCGCTCTGAGTTACAATCGCCACCTTCTCAGCTAACGGGAAAGTTTAAATCAGGAAGAGGTCACGTAATAACAGGCTAATGTGAGACTGAAGTAAACACTGTATATAAATTCAGTAATCTGATGGAAGTGTGATTCAGGTTTTCATGTACTGAGAATAGTGCTGATGGCCTGTAGGTAATTAATCTATAGTCTATGTAAAAATAGTACCAGAGTAAAAAATTAGTGGAAGATCTAACAAATTATCTCTTCGGAAAAATGTTAAATCTAGGGCATATGAATTTACTTCTTTAGTAAAAATCTGCATTTTTCTTACTAAACTTGATGAAGGAAAGTCATTACGTGGAATCATGCAGTTTGGTTTTGGATTTGTTTTTTTAATTTTGGGGATAAGATATACTATTATTGTCATTGTTTTATTGCTTTAAACATAGACAATAGATATTAGAGCCCTCTCAGATATATCTAGTCTGTAATTACCATCTCGTCACACAATCTTTTGGTTTTATGATGAACTTTTGCTCTCTTTTTTTTCTACTGGAAATAGCAAGCTATTAATCTGGTTTCTAGAGAATAAGTGCAGTTTCATCCTCGTATAACTCCACTTATTTCAACGGTGTTAAATCTGGAGCCAAGATCACTGACTAACTCATTACAATGCTTTTAAACTTGTGTGAAAAAAGTATCATAAATGAGCATGGCAGTGTCTCCTAAAATCAATATGCATCAATACATTTAATTTCTTAAGCAAGAAAGGCAGTTTAGCAGTCTTTCCCTTGGGAGAGAACAGCAGTGACTGAAACTGGTAGAAGCCATTGCTACCAGAAGAGACCAACTAAAGCTGCACTTTGCCTCCACTCTCCCCCTCTATTGGTGCTCTGTTTTGGTGTGAGCAAAGTAAACAGAGGTCTATGGTTGCCTTTCTTTGGGGTTCTTTTCCTTCCCTAGGGAGCTATCTATTTTGTTTAGAGTCAGGCACATGCAGAAGTTTTCTTACTCTGTTTTTGTATAAAATGCATTAAGATGTGAAAAGTTTTGAGGATTTACTTTAGGTCTTCTTTGTTTAGCTAGTAACCATCCATTGTCTAGTTGGTCAACACATTCTGAGAAATTACGATGATTATTTTCAGAGGGAACAGTAGGGTTTATTAATCTAACTTCATTTTTAAAAGCATTAGTTGAATGTTGAGTTATTCAAAATTAAAGATAACTGGAGTTCAGTTCCTAAGTAAGTGGTTTAGTTTGAAACTGATTTAAGGACACTTAGATGTAGGGTAGCCACACAGGAGTAAAAACTCACTTGATTAGCTCAGTTCACTTTTGGTTAGTTTTGATAAATATTCCTGAGTATTAGCTCACAAGAATGTAAGAACAAATCTACTCAGTCAAACCAAAGGCAAATCTAGACCAGTACACCATTTCACCTTTTTGTAGTAAGGTAAACTGTCCCTACTTGAAGCTTACATTAAAAAGCTAAGACGGAGCCACGAAGCTGTTGTTTGTCTGTGTCAGGGAAAGCATCCTCCAGGGCTGCAAGGTAGCTGGGGACGGCCACCACTTCTGATCTGATGGTTAAAACAGGACTCAGCATCATAAGAACCTTTTGCGCTTTTGAACACCAGAAGTTCTCCTTTGGGCTCCTTGTATGGGACATCTCTGTGACGCTGCTTAGCATTTATAGAGACTTGGTGCTTCCGAATAAGAGCTATGTTTCTGGCAGCACGCTGCTCCCTGGGAGGATTTGTGGGTGATCTCTTAAGACCCTCTCCAGGGTGTATTGGGAAAAGCGTGCCAGAGTTGCACAGCTGCAGCTTTGACATCTATTAAACAACACATTTTTTGTTAAAGGATGTGTTACAAGTACATTTTTCCATACACTTTCAGAAGGCTTCTTCATCTTTTGCTCCAGCAGAACATGCCTGTCCGGACCAACCTAAACCAAACCTTGTGCAGTGTAGCACTGTGTTCTGGTGCTATAAGCTGTGCTCTATTCAGCATTCAGGTGGATGCTATGGAGTCAGACTAGCACTCTATACCACTGCATGCCTAAAGCCAGGGCAGTATGTAAGCACTTTAATGGTCTTTTTTTTTTTTTTCACCTGAATGATAGGAGAAAATGAGGAAAGTGGAAGATATTGTGAAGGATCATTTGCTATACCTTGATGCTGTGCATGAATTCACAGACTGGCTCCATTCAGCAAAGGAAGAGCTGCACCGCTGGTCAGATGCATCTGGAGACACATCAACCATACAGAAAAAGCTGGCCAAAATCAATGTAAGATAAGTTAGTTGTCATGATTTCATCTGCAATTCACGCCCTATGCTCTAAAATAGGCCAGAGCCAAAAAGTTGTGGGGTCTTGCTCTCTGTGTATTTGAAACAGTGATTACATTTCAGTGGGCTGAAAGCAAGCTTTCTGAGCTATGTTCCATTTTCGCCTCCCTTCCCATGTTAAACTGATGGAGTAAAAATACAGTCAGACCTGAGTTAGCCACAGCACACATGGAAACAATTTGCAAGAGCAGAAGCCCAGCAGCATCACAGAAGGATGTGGCTTAGCTGATTAACGAATACTGCTCTGTCCTCATCCCCAAATATGCTTTCTCCATGAGCAGAGTTGTCTGAATCAAAGTCAGAAACAATCTTTCCTGATTTGCGTGAAATGGAGATGCATAAAGCAATGCAAGGATTGTTCTCCCCAAACACAGCAGAAATGTATGGGTTGCCTCCCTGTGTATACTCTCCTTACCCTGGCATCCACTCCTAGGCACCTGAGTGCCTAAGCAAGTTTCGTGTTCCTGAATGCAACATTAAAGCAGACTGACTGCATGTTTTGCTCGAGTCTGATGTTTACGTTCAGATACTCATGTCAGCAGCATTTTGCTCTGCTCCTAAATGTGAGGGAGTGGGCCAGTGAACAGGCTACTAGGTGAGGATTCAGGGTACCCGAGATGAATTTACAGATTTGTTGTACACTCTTGGGTTGTTTTTAGTCTCCTTTGTGCTCCAACTCCCCATGTATAAAACGGGGAAGGGAGGAGGTAGTAGTTTTTAGCTCATAAGACTAACAAGAGATTAAATAGCATTACTCTGGCAGGCAGTGTTTGGGATGGTATTTATATTCTCCAGCTTCTTAGGCTGAAAACTCCCCAAATTCCTTTGTAGCTTGTGTGAGATTCAAATAGGGCACTGTAGAAAGAATTCACTTCTGGAAAAAAAAAAAAAAGAAGACAGACATGTGCAACCAATTATGGCACATCACAGACCAGGGGGAGGCCGTAAAGGGCTTTTTCTGAGCAGCGCAGTTGTGCTTCCAGAACTGCCGTGAGCAGCTCCACACCCCGCCAGTGTTTCTGACCTAAAAGATCGCGACGAAGTTGCTGTCTCCCGCACCTTCACCTGATCGGTATTTCCCGTTTCTAAAAGAAGCGCTTTCTCCCCTCAGCGTGTGAAAGCGGCAGAACGGCCGCTGGCTCGATGTAAAGCCCTCTCGACCCGGCTTTGCTTTCCGCCCGCCCTCCGGCAGCGCGCTGCTCGCCGCCCGGCTGCCCCTTCCCTTCTCTTCCCTTCCCTTCCCTTCTCTTCCCTTCCCTTCTCTTCCCTTCCCTTCCTTCCCTCCCTTCCCTTCCCTCCCTTCCCTTCCCGCCGGCGGCAGCTCTGCCCCTCACCACGGCCGTGTCGCCTTGCAGGAGCTGCTAGAGTCCCGCCAGAGCGGCGCGGGCCGCCTGGGCCGTGTGGAGGCGCTGGCTCCCGCCGCGAAGCGCGGCACGGCGGCCGGCGGGTGCCAGCTGCTGGCGGCCGAGGTGCAGGCCCTGCGGTCGGACTGGAAGGAGTGGGAAGAGAACGCCTTCCGGAGCCAAAGCAGCCTGCGGGATGCGCTCAGCCGGATGGCCCTGTCGGAGCGGGAGTTCGCGGGGCGGGCCGAGGAGCTGGAGGAGGCCGTGCGGCGGTTCGGCGGGCTGCTGGCCGGCTGGTCGCGGAGCCTGGCCCCCCTCGACGGCCGGCACACCGACGGCGAGGTCGCGGACAGCTGGCGCAGGGAGAAAGTAAGGTCACGTCTCCTTCCCTAGCGGCTTTTCGGTTGCGAATGGACGGTTGCCGGGGGCAGAGAGCTCCTGCCAAGCGGGACTGCCTAGTAGAAAATGATAAAATGCGTTTGTCAAAAACGTTTCTGTGGAATCCCAACTTTCCCGACTTGTTTTTGTAACTGTAGTCGTAGCAAGCGGCGTTCACAGCACACGTTCCTCCCCTCTGCTGTACAAGGCTTAGCAAATGCTGCCTGGGTCTCGGGTGTTAAAAACCGGGCTCGCCCCCGAGGAAGTGGAGGAGCTAGGACACCAGCTCTGAACTTCTCTCCCAAGCTGCTCAGTGTTTCAGTAGCGCTTGGTCGGGGAAATGTGAAGCCTTTCCTAAAAGCCAAGTAGCAGCTGGAGCCATTTCTTACTTAAAACTTGTCAGGAGCCTGTTGAGCTTAGACGTTCCATTTCTTGAAACAGCCTTCATGTTACGCACGTTGAGATCTTGTCCGATATTTAAAGAAGATTTACTGGAAACCGGTGTACTTGCTAACTGCTTTGCTATGGAAAGCAATGGAATTTAGAGAAATAGAGAGGTTGTTTCTGTTCCTGATTGTCTTCTGGCAAAAAAATCCACATTCTTGTATCACCCGCACACATTTATATATAAATATATATAAATGTATTCACAACAATCAAGATGTATGTTAGTATGTATCTCAACCACTGTGAGTCACAGATGTTAAGAAAAGATACAGAGTATTTCCCTTTCAGGGTAGCGTTGCCATAAATCAGCTTCAGTAAAGGAAGAGAGGCGTGTGATGCCTGCTTTCTGCCCCCTTGACTGAAGGAATATTCAAAAAACTCCAGAACACCTTCTCTTTGAACTGAGATTATAAATCTCCTCCAGCATCTGTGCCAAGTTGTTTCTGTGGCTTCCCCTTTCACAGAATCCCCTGACACAGATTGACGGAACCTGCTTGCTTGAGTGCCAGTATGTATCTGCAGGAGTAACAAAGCTGACATTACGTTGGAGCAAATGACGGTACAAATGTGCAAAGTCTTCCACGTTTCCATGTTTTTAAAAAGGAAAAGAGGACATGGAATTGTCATCAACATGCAGCAACAATTACCAGACACCTTTAATTTATAAATGAAGTACTAAATTCAAAGGATATTGCTTTTATTAGTAATATATATATATTGTGTATGTCCTGTAACTCTATGTAAGAAACTTTATTTAGATTAGGTAGTTGTAAACTTTGGCTAATGCGGAAAATGCAGAGGAATCTCAAGACTTACTATGCACAGACCTACTATGTAATTTTATTTATAGTTAGAGGAAATGTGACAGTAATCCTTCCATTTCTGGACCCCAGGGATAGGTCTTATTGTGAACATAAAATAGCACTGCAGCTTTCCATTTCCATTGTCTCACAGTGATTCTGTAGCCATGTAAGCCAAGGCCGCAAATTAAAAACATATTTTCTAATTCTCAGAATTAGCAAGCTCATTCTGTTATACTCAACCTCTGTTCCTTTAGCTATGTGCAACATAAGAGCAACAGATCTTGCACTTGGAATTCAGCAAATTATTTTGGTAATTGTCAGATTCAAAATTAAATCCAAGTGGCTGCCACAGTTCTATCAGTATTTCTGTATGGAAAAATGCCATAGTTAAATGTACCCTGTTTTGCAAGTTAATGTTCCTGTTTGTTAATAGGTTATGCCTAAGGCTGTATGTCATCAGAATAATCTTTTAGTAGTTATTGAGGTAGGTTATTTGCAACTGAAAAATGTCACTGAAAACAGGCAATTCTAGCCCTGTGCTACTCTTAGGATGTGTTTTCTTTACCAACAAAAAAGCTGTTAGTATTTCATTATGGTGATTCCCGCCCTACACAATTTGTGACATCCTGTGCTTAAATAATGGCCATTGTGTTGTTAATCCTCATGCTTTCAAAAAAAGTCCTGTGTGTAGTTTAATATAAAGTAAGATAAAGAAAAAAATAGTTTACTTTTTTTTTTTCTAAGCATCATTATTATGTAATTACTTAATTCAAAAGCTACTTTATGTGGCATGGAAACAAACTGGCAGTCTTGACTATTTCAAGTATCTTTTAATTACAGTTGAAAAGATTCCTGGTGTACGAGTAACCTAAAGCAGAAGTCCATGCAAGCATGAATAATGTAAATGAGAGGAGTCCTGAAAATCTGATTTAGCAAAATATTTTTTCATACTTGCAAGAACATGTGAAAGTTTGTACACATAATAGATCTGAAATGTCTCTAGACTTGATTTTACAGGGCTTCTCTGTGATCTGTAAATGCTGACACATTTCAGCTATGTTAATATAATCAAGCTGTGATTATGACCTAAAACACTGTTATTCACAGCCGACGCATGCTTGTAGTTTTCTTTTTCTCAAAATGGATTGTTGTGTTTTTAATTCCTAGCAGTTCAGGTACTACAAAGAAGCAATATATATGTCTTTTTTTTTTTTTTTTTTTTTTTTTTTTNAAAAATGAATTTCACGGTTCTGCAGACTTTTTCAGGAAAAGGGATATGAAGCAAGCACAAAGTTCTTTGTGGGCAGCAGACACACGAGCCAGATCCCTGGCTTTTGTCCATTTGCTGTTCTTACCAAGTCTGTTGATTTGATTAGCTTGCTAGACCCTTGCTAATGTTTCTTTTTACTTTTGATTTATGTAAAGGGACATCTGTTTATTGCAGAGTTAGTTAATACTTTACAGTGAAACATCTACTCAGAGAGCATTTTCATCTCTGTACTGTAGATTGTGAGACTTTGAAAACCTTCTGCATATATTTTCATGTACACCATTTGTACCTTTCCTGAACATTCAATTTGTGCTGATAGATTATTACAAACTGTTTACTATGTATATTTTCAATCACCATTTTTTTTATATATTCAGAAACATGATTTGAGGACTTCCTTGTCCCAATTCCACTTTCCTGTTCAAATCTGTCTTCATTTTCATATGACCTGTTTCTTAAGTTTATATCATACATTTCTTCCAGATTGGTACTTAGATTTAGCCAAACTAACCTATGCGTGCCAAACACTCTGGCCTGCCTGCGCTGCAGAACCTCTGCCATGGTGAATGTAACTAGCTAGAAGATTGTCTTTTCTCCCTGGTAGTTCAAGAGGAATGCCTGAAGAATTTAGTTTCTAGTGAGATGAGGAGCCAAGTCTGCACTGCTCGTTATGCTGGAGTAGCTGGCGGGATTCTGCAGTGGAGATGCTGTGGACGTCAACAAGGGCTGTTTTTGTTGGAGTGGTTATCACACCTCTCCCAGTGATGTAAGCTAAGCCAACAAAAGCATTTTTTTTGTTGGCTTAGCGGTCTCCAAAGCAAGAGTCTTTCCAGTGCAGCAATGACAGGC
Source organism: Pandion haliaetus (assembly GCA_013401275.1). Taxonomy (NCBI): domain Eukaryota; kingdom Metazoa; phylum Chordata; class Aves; order Accipitriformes; family Pandionidae; genus Pandion; species Pandion haliaetus. The sequence goes on from VYZV01042194.1 coordinate 9,952, forward strand.
AGTAACCCATTTACTCTCACGGGATTGTGAGCAGCTGTATTTTACATTACGAAGCCCTCTGTGAAAGAGTTGAGGCTGTTAAAAGCTTTGTGCGTAAATTAATTTTTTGGATACAGCTCAAAGCAGTTTTTCTTGAACATGCTAAACTCAAGCCAACAGGCTAATTATATTTAGACAAACATATGTTATTTGCTATTCCCTAATTGTGTGTACTTTTATATGTATACAGCTAACTGACAATACCAGAGCTCATATATTAAAATGAATTTATATCTTAAACTGTTCTTTGAGAACATTTTGAGCTAAGAAGGTTGAGGCTTCCAGAAATTCGGTCTGTAGAAGCTTATAATTTCAAATAACCTTCTGTGGGTTTGACTGCTAAAATACTCTTGAAAGTGAACATGCATAGATCATAAAAGAAGTTGAATTTAAATTCTGATAAATTTTGATTAAAAAGGTTTTTTTTGTTTTGTTTTAACAGGAAACATTGGATGCTCTGGTAAAATCTGAACATATGACAGATGAAATCAAAACTCAGTTAAATGATCTTTGTAGATTTTCCAGAGATTTGAGTGCTCATTCTGCAAAAGTTTCAGGGTTGATTAAGGAGTATAACAGGTACACATTCATCTTGTTTATAGTTAATCAATGCAATGTGTGTGTGTTGGGGGGGGGTGAGCTGTCTTTTAGGGAATGATTAATTAGAATTTTAGAGGTAGAAACAGAGCTATACAATGATTAGAATAATTATTTTGATTTTGGTGTCAATAGAGGTTGTAAAAAGCAGCAATTGGGGTTTTTTTTATAAAAGCCAGGCTCCGCCACTAAACACAGCTGAAACTAATGTATATCTACACCTGACCCCATTGCAGGAGGAATCCTGGTAAGAAACTCTGAGGTAGCACTATGGCTTACTTGAAGGAGGAGCAAGCTGTATCAGCTATCTAAGATCTTTTTCTTAATTTTGTTCTTCAGTTTTCTCTGACTAGCTGGTTCCTTGAAACAGGAGAGCTAGCATTTGCTTGCTTTCTTGCTTTCTCTCAGGTGACCCTAGCTGATTTACTTGGGAGTGTGACACCTGCATTTCAGATGCAAGAGTCTGTTTTTTCTTGCAGGGGGTTATAGCTTTTGACTTCTGTAGCTGCAGAAGAAGGGTGTGATGACTCAGGTCAATCCCTTTCTAACATTGCAAACGTAACTAAGCCACAGAAGTGAGAATTGTAATCGCTATAGTTCCATGTCCTGTCCCCAGAGAGAGAAAGGGCCTTGCAGAAACTGTTCGTGCCTAGGTGTGCCGAGTCACTCTCTGGAAACACTTATACCTGTCTTACCTGTGACAGTTATGTCCCAGTTTACATGCTTCACTTTTAAGGAACTGAAAGCTTCTAATGGATTTCCTGGTGTCTCAGTAAAGTGCTTAAGTTTGATAGGAGGAACCCAGGTTAACCTAACCTTACCATTGTATTTCAGAGAACTAAGTAATAGCATTGTCACCTAACAGAGTCCTGCCTTTCCTCCCTCCCTCGCTCTCTTCTGCTTCCCTCATGTGATAAACCCAGCCTCTGCCTGCAAGCTTCAAAAGGATGTCAGAGCAAAGAGCAGATCTTGCAGCAAAGATTTCGGACGGCTTTCAGGGACTTCCAGCAGTGGCTGGTCAATGCAAGAGTCACCACAGCCAAATGCTTTGACGTGCCTCAAAATATCAGTGAAGCTTCAGCAAGTCTGCAGAAAATACAGGTAACTCTACAGCAGTAAAATACTAGTCTAAGGGAGACCCAGTCAGTTTCATACAAAGCTCAGATTGAATTGTTTATTAATAACTAATTTTTGTTAATGTCAACCCTCAAGGTGACTAATTGCAAGGAAATAATGAGACTCTTAAAACTGCAGCTGGATAGTATAACAGAAGAAATTCATATCAGTTTCTCGGACAATACAAAAACCCAAATCACCTCCTCCTACTTTTGGTAAACTCACTTTCCCTTGCTTAAAAGTGTAAACAATACTGTATTAATATATCAAATTTTTGACTACCCCAAAATGAGAGTATGTTGAGAGGAACCATCAGGGGAAAAATCCTAGTAGCTTTTGACATTAAGTATAAGAGTTTTAGCAAAAGTTTGTTGGTTTTTTCAACAGTGGTAAGATTTTTTTTCTTTATCAACCACAGCCCCTTCATAACATAAGACCTTACTTTGTTCTCCTTCTCCCTGAAAACTGCCTTAGGTGAAATAAACTTTCTTTGACATGGAGTGACTGCTTAGGACTTCTAGAGATGTCTTGGTAACCTGTATAAACTTAAAATTTTATTTTCGTTAAAAGTTAACGTGTTCTGTCTGTTAGCATATTTGACATCATTAAGTCACAAGGCAATTATATCTCTGATTTTAGTACAGCCAGAACTTGAACCAAGTATCTAAAAGCTAACAGACCCTTTGCATTCTCTCCTGAGACCTCTAGCGTAACACAGAATCAGAACCTGACTTAGGAATTTTTGTGTCAAGCCTGTTACTTCTGAACATGCATGTAACCTTAGGATTATGGATATAAAACTATTTGTGTGTCACATAATCATGATAGTAACAGTTTAAAATATTGGTATTTAAGACTGCTAAATTCCCTTGAGTTCTAAATGTTCACAAGATCTTTTAATAATTACAAATTATAAGAACGTTATCCCAGTAAACGGAATTTAAAAATCTGGCTGTTTCCTTACATTTCTGTATAGTTCTCGCACATGCATTTTTCCATACACTTCTTGCACACCAGCATTGGGGAAGACATCTGTGAAGAAAAATACTTTCAGACAGGGAAGGTAAATTAAGGATGCAGAGGGATAAACCACACAGCTTAGACGTTGCTCAGGGTCTAAGCATCAGCCCCCACCCCTCGGCACCTGCTGGAAGTCCAGCTTGGCTGTCACCCACCAGCAAGGCTGCAGTCCTTTGTGTGCCTCCCAGGGGCCCACCTCAGAGTGGTTCCCTGAAATGAAACTGTTGTTGCTTTCTGTACCATGGAGATTTAAAGAGGTATAATACTCAACTAAATGACCAGTAACTGTCTCAGGAAATGCAGAACATACAGGTAATCCTAGAGTCTTTATATATATATATATGTATATATAATTTAGATGCATGGCACTTCTGGATTAATATCTGTTGTCCCTAAATCCCATAAATATGAACGATAGTAATATGGAAAATGAGTTAGCATGTTACTGAGCAGAAGCAATAAGCTCTTATCCCTTATAAATTTTCTGGGAGCTTGCCATTGACCTTTGCTGGGACCCAAAATTCACCAATTAGCTTCTTTTATCACTATTTTTAGGAATTCTTATCGGAAAGTGAGAATGGGCAACAAAAACTAAACCTGGTTGCATCCAAAGGAGAACTGCTGTGCTCTGTTTTACCAAAGGAAAAGGCTAAAGTTATCCGGGACAAATCTGCTACCGCTAAAGAAGATTGGAAAAATTTTATCACCACCCTCCACCAGAAGGAATCTGTATTGGAGGTATTGAACCGGTCACAGTGGGGAAAGATTGGATTGAAATTTCCTCTTTCCTTTTTTGTTTCAAACAGCACAGTTTAGATTTTGTATATAGCTGTAAGTGTTTATGATGTGACAGAACTAATAAGTAGCTGTTTTCAAGAAGTCCCAGTCTTCCACTTACATTTTACTTTTGTTTACTTATATCCTTACTACCTGACTCCACTTTGATTTAAGTGGGGTGTTTCATGCAGAAAGGTGTTGTGCAGAGTAGCTGAAGGTAGCAAAGACAGCAGTTGCTCAAATTCATTAATGTGAGTCTCATCTAATGTACTGGATTACTAAAACACATTTTCTTTTTTAAGGACTGTTTTAGCATAGATTTCTGACACTGTTACTGATTGAATAGTCCCAGTACAGTGGGCAAATGTTGTCTCTCTCATTGCAAACTGGTTAAACGTAATGATTTATTTGAGCACAGAAGGGGAATATCTTAAAAACGTAATCTCTTTTAAGGTCATAGGTTTTAAGGTCAAAAGGTCTTAGCTGGAATTCCCTGTGTAGTGTAGGAGAACTAAAGTTACTAGGCATTCAAACCTGTTTCAAACCATTGCTGCCTAGCCAGCTGAGGAGAAGTTTAAATACATTTAATACATTGCACAGGAAAGCCTTTCAAAGAAAATTCTCAGGTAGCAAGGACTTACCTTTCTTCATGTCAGGGTTGCCATGGAAAGAGGATGTTCTTTGAGGTTAATCTTTTTGAGCCAAGCATTTTTCAGTCTCATAGGCTTAGTTTTTCATTCTGATGTTTAATTTAAGTGGTAAGGCTATAGCTAAAAATAAAACTAAATCAGTCTTGGGGTGCGGGAGGGATAAAAATAACTAGGGCACAGGAACTATGCTGTTAAGATTTATATTCCTTATGAATTATTTCAGATGCTCTTTTTTTTAATCATGCAGAATAAGTCTACAAGAAAAATAAGCAGGCACTGAAGGAATGCCTACATATGCCTGTATGCAAATGTTTTTTTAACCAAAATTTTACGTTAAAAAAGAATATAATCAGAAATGATCCCCAGGATTGGGTTGAAGTTAGTTCACCTAGGAATAGTGGCAGCCCATTTAAGGAGGGGTGTCAGCAAGTATAGCATGCAGCTGCTCCATCACCCGTTCCCCCCCCCACCCCCGAAGTGGGATGGGGAGGAGAATAAAAAAAAAAGTAAAATTCGTGGGCTGAGGTAAGAACAGTTTAACAATTTAAATAAAATAAAATATAATAATAAGAAGAAGTTTAAGAATAGTAATTACTAATAATGAAAAGGAAGATAACAAAAAAAGAGAGGAGTAAAACCCAAGAAAAACAACTGATGCACAATGCAATTGCTCACCACCCGCTGACCGATGCCCAGCCAGTGCCTGAGCAATGATTGGCACCTCCTGGCCAATTCCCCCCAGTTTATATACTGAGCATGATGTCCTATGGTATTGAACATCCCTTTGGCTAGTTTGGGTCAGCTGTCCTGGCCATGCTCCCTCCCAGCTTCTTGTGCACCTCCTCGCTGGCAGAGCATGGGAAGCTGAAAAACCCTGACTTAGGGTAAGTGCTACTTAGCAACAACTAAAACATCAGTATGTTACCAACTTTATTCTCAAATTAAATCCAAAACACAGCACTGTACCAGCTACTAGGAAGAAAATTAACTCTATCCCACCTGAAACCAGGACAAGGGGTCAGTGTGAATGACCATAGTCAGATGTTAGGTAACTCATACCTCAAATTAGCTTTTCTTCAGACTGCCTTAGCTGTGTGAGTTGGACTTACATTGAGTCAAAACTCATAAGAACTGTAAAGCTTTCAGTTCAGAGGAAATTTGCTTCAGCCTCCCCTCGACTGTGTAGACATATCCTACATTGTTGCCTCTATTTTGCCTCTTAAAGAGGTGCGCTCTCAGACTTTTCTTTCAGTGTCTGTTTGTGGGATGGGAAGGAGCAGAGCTGATGTAATTTATTTGAAGAGCTGTGAAATATTTGACTGCGATTGTACTTCTTTTTTGTGTGCTTGATCTGTGTGTTCTACATTACAGTTATGCCCAGTGCAGTGGGACTGTTCATAGAATTGTCTGTATCTTCCCAGAACTTAAAGATCCAGATGAAGGACTTTGAAGCAACTGCTGAGCCTCTGCAGGAGTGGCTGACCACAACTGAGAAGATGGTACAAGGAAGTAGCAGTCGGCTCCATGATCTTCCTTCCAAGAGGCGAGAACAACAAAAGTTGCAGGTGACTTCTTATAAGCCTTTTTAACACAGCCAGACTTTCCTGTCCCATCCACCTGGCCTCATTGATTCCTTACAAAAGCTTCATCGTTCTAGCATCCTGACCTCTAAATAAGATGAGAACTGGTTTCAGGGATTGCTGTTGATGATCCTGTTCCCTCAGGTTTTGCATCTCCATATTTCTTATGACACGCTACTTTATTGCTGTAGCCTTATGGTGTGCCTTTCTCAGCAAGCTTGCCATATGTCACTTCTGTTTTTCATGGGGCCTTCATGCTTCTCTATTTCCTGCTTTCTTGCACCCACTCTTATTATTAATGTGCTTGTGCTTTACAGTCTGTCCTTGAGGAAATAAGCTGCCACGAGCATCAGCTCAACAGGTTAAAAGAGAAAGCTCAGCAGCTGTGGGAGGAGCAAGCTGTCAGCAAAAGCTTTATGCGCAGAGTGTCTCAGTTGTCTTCTCAATATCTTACTCTAAGCAATCTGACAAAGGTAATGCACCCAGTGTATGTGCTTTTAAGCAGTTCATTTGATGTATGTGAGGAAAAAGAAAGACTGAAATGTGAAACACTGCAATTGTCTTGCTTGTCTGCTCTGTGTTATGTCTGAGCTATCTTGTCTTTCACACTGGCCTTAGAGTGGGAAGTAAGGACCTGGATAATTCTGTGGACAGTCAATAAAATGGAATTGTGATTTTTTTTTTTTTAATGTGTTTTGATTAAAAAGTAAACCCCACCTGATCATACAATAATCAGGTTTGATTTTGATTATTTCAAGCATTGAAGGTCTTCATATTAGACTTGTTATTTTTCACAAAGTTACTGTCCTGGAGGAGGCTTGATATTGAATTAGGCTTATAGTTACTACAGTAATGAGAATAATTAATGATATAGGAAGTGTGTTACAGGGTAACAATTCAATTCAGAAAGTATTTATGTTTGGTCAATTGCTAGTTTGTTAATTTCTGCTTTTTCAGTGGAAATAAAAATTACAAAGCATATCTAGAGCTGTATGAATTACTGAAAATGATTGTATATGTGGCCATAATAAATTTTCATCACTGCAAAATGAGAAGGGGAGAGATGCATGAGTTACTAACATTGGCTTATGTGGACAGAGCTTATAGGAGATGTCAGGATGAGAAGAAGGAATTTGAGGCAGAGGGTACATATGATCCAGCCTATGAAAGAAATCCTGACATTCTTTGGATAGCTGTGGCTGCTTGTGAAAGAACCCTCTCAGTAACTTCCTAAGCCTGTTTCACTGGCTTGACTTTAGTTCTCTCACCATGTGAAATACACTCTGCTTTGGATTCCTGTTCACCTTGGGCCTTTTACCAATGTAACTTGAGCATTTATTTTTGATTTGTATGGCTGTCAATGATTTTTCAGAAGAAAGGTTATGCCATTGGGAGTCATTGAGGAAAACAGGTCTGTCTTTTCCAGACTTTTCCATCAGCAAAGTAATGTTGCTGCAGTGGCACAGCTTTACAGGCTTAAATCTCTCTTGTGCATTGACAGATTTCACAAGTTATCTTCAGTTGCAACAAAGAAATGGAGTTCAGGTGTGATTTACCAGATGTTTAAGAAAAATTGAAACCAGAAAACTCTCATCTACTTTGGATGAGGGGAGACAATTAGATGGAGCTTTACATTTAGAAAACAAAAAAAGGCATTTCTGAAATTTTCATTTGTACGTTATGTTTGGACAACTCATTCATGTGTGTGTGTGTGTATGCAAAATTCATTCCATGTTTGAGTAAGCGTACTTGTAATTATCAATGTACGAAGAGAATTTCTGACTATGGTTTCTGAAACTCATTCTAAACTCCACCAGTAGGTATGGGGAATAAGCAATCCTTTGAACAGCTGCTGGTGCTAATTGCTGTATGAATTGCAGGAGAAAGTTTCCAGAATGGATAGGGTTGTAGCAGAGCACCAGCAGTTCTCACACACTGTCAAAGACCTCCAGGACTGGGTGGCTGATGCAGTTCACATGCTGGATTCCTACTGTCATCCCACTGCAGACAAGAGTGTTCTGGACAGCCGGATGTTAAAGCTAGAGGTATGGAAACAACGGACTCCAAACCCTGCTCTTTTTAGATCTGTAAGAAGAATGCAAATGTAGGATTCTTTATGTTAGTTGTGGCATATTAGTGTAACGACTGTTGTTGTTCAGACACTGATTTTAAATTTACTCAAAAATAACTTGTTATAGAGGAAAGAGCTCATTATTAGAAGTCCTCTCTAAGAAGGATATAAGGATCTTTGACATGGAAGACTGCATATATGCAAATTCTTAAAAAACTCAAAAGATGTGTGGCTGCTGAAGGTTAAATGGAAGAAGTAGGATATTCATATCTGTTAGTTTAATGTATTATTTCCTGGATCTTACAGGTGATACGGATGATTTGGAACAGCTTTTCTATAATTGTTTGCCTTAAAAATGGTGACTACAGCTAAGAAAATAGCATCTATTGATATCACTGCACAAAAAATGTTGAAGAGCAGTACTCGGAAAGCAATACTTTTCATATTATTGATGTCTCAGATTTTGAACCGTGGCCAAAATACAGACAAGTCCTCAAAATTATAAGGATACGTCAAAAAGCAAGAGATTGTAGCAAAATCTAAAATTATATTTTGCCTTTTGTTCGTTGAGTTTTTCAAGTTCATGCTTTCAGGCTTTTCATGACTTTGCATAGTGTTAGAAGCTGTTAGTTTGCAACTGAGTAACTCCAGGAGCTGAATTTTCTAAGCTGACGTTGCTGATGGTCTACTGAGTTTGTATGTTGGTACCTTTGTGTTGCAAATAGATCCTAGAGCTGTAGAACTGTATTTCAGCCCTTTAGAATAGCTTTGTCATCACATCTTGTTTTCTCTATGAATGAATCCTCCTGTTTTCCATCTAAATGACATTCCTTTTGGTATGTCAGCTTTTCCACCCAACAGTACCTTTGATAACACTGTAAGTACCTGCACAGATTCCATGAAAACTTCCCTGTCAACTAAGGTGGTTTTTTTTTTTAATGGCCTAAACCTGCCCTTTGAAAGTCACTTCCTCCTTGTGAAGCCCAGCTGTGAACCCCGCTGCCCCTCTTCCAATTGACGGTTTGTACAAACTGCTAAATTTGATCAGCTCATCTTCCAGTAAAGCCAGTTGGTATATTCATGCCCAGATAATGATTAAGGTAAAATAATATCCGCTCACTTTTTAGGGACTGCTAGCAGTGAAACAAGAAAAAGAAATCCAAATGAAAATGGTTCTGACAAGAGGAGAATCTGTTCTGCAAAATACTTCTCTGGAGGGAGTACCAGTGATTGAACGGCAGTTGCAAACCCTGAAGGACAGCTGGGCTTCTCTTCTGTCTGCTTGTATCCAGTGCAAGAGGTAAAAATGGTATGAGGTGCAGAATGATGCTTAGCAACAAAGCACTGTCAAAATTTTTGAAAAGTTAATTACAAGCATCAAATCCATTTAAAATGACTGCATGTGCCTAACATTGCAGGTCTAGAGGCCTTAAGTGACATATTCATTTAAGTAGAAAAAGGGAAGGAAACTGTGTGAGACCTAAGCTTTGTTAACACTTATTGTCAATATACTCTTAAAAGTAGATTCCATGTTCATAATCTTGTGAATTTTACTTCAAGTTGCACTTCATGCCTTGCATTGTTATCAGAAATTAGAAGATCTTGTCATGGACATTAGTGGTTGCTCTGTCAAGATCCTGTTTGGTTTTCCACTTGCTAGCATTTCATAGGAGGTATTGTAATTACAGTGTCCAATAGTGATGGTCAAAGTGATAGAATAAAGAAATACAGGGGGAAAGAATGCAGCCTTCTTTGGTGGAGCATCACTAGTTGCAAATATTTCAGTTTAAAACAACAAAGGTAATTAAACACTAGATTGCACCAACATTTGAATATATGCATAGGGACAGAAAATTTCTGATTCTGGATCTTTTGCTTTCAGTTGCGTTTTATTTACTAAAGCTAGATGATGTCAGCTGGCTACATAACTTGCAGACCTCCTTAATATTCCAAGTTTGGAAAACTTAATTTCTCTTTATCAGCCAAACAGTGTTCCTAGTTAAAAGCTGTAGGGCTTTAACAGCTCTGTCTTGGACTGCTTAGCTTGTGATGTATCTTTCTTATAAACAGGGTCTAGAATAACTGTCTATGACTATATCTCACTGCTTAAATAGCATGAGAACCTCCACTATCACAAAAAATATGTATTTTTAAATTACAGTCAACTGGAAGGAGCTCTCTCCAAATGGACGAGTTACCAGGATGATGTTCGTCAGTTTTCCAGCTGGATGGATAAAGTAGAAGCAAGTATGAATGCTTCTGAAAGGCAGTATGCTGAACTGAGGGAAAAAACAACTGCCCTCAGCAAAGCAAAGGTGTGTCTGCTATACAACAAACCAGCAACAAGCCCATATCCCCTAAGCAGCCAAAATGCTGAATAACTGCAAGATTAATATGTGGTCTTGTTTTAATGCTGCCTATTCATAAACTTGTTCTTCTTTTTCTGTTTTGTAGCTACTCAGTGAAGAGGTGTTGAGTCACAGCAGCCTGTTGGAGACGATTGAAGTGAAAGGCAGTGGGATGGCTGAGCATTATGTCACTCAGCTTGAGCTCCAGGACCTTCAGGAGCGGTATAAGTTCATCAAAGACAGAACAAGGGTACAGTTTTTCTTAATAGCACACCCTTTTGTTTTGTTGGCAACAAGGAAAAAGCGAAAGTCTTTTCATTGATCATTTATTTTACAGTTAAATGAAGAGTAAAAGTTTTGGGACAGCTGTAACTTAATGTAACAGAAGGTTATTAGGGTGATTTATCAATCTGTCTTCCTGTACCACTGTGCTTCAGATCTTTTCAGAAACGTTCTAAAAAATCTGAATCTGAAAAAATCATCGGGTGAATAGTCTGAGGAGTTCTGTGTCAAAAGTCATATTGACTTCAGCACAGATACGATTTTTCCCATTGTGACTGAAAAGTTGGAAGCATCTCTGAATCTGTGATTTGCATAAATGTATGTTTTGCAATAAATGCAACCAGTCAACCAGGTAATTCACAAATGGTTGACAACTACAGAAGCTTACTATTAAACACAAACCTTTTGAGCAAGTAAACTGACTCTAATGTCAAAAGACCCAGCATGATAAGTACTACATTTACTGGTAAGTGTTAATATTGTAGATTTGGAAAAGATTAGGGCATAGACAGATAAAGATCAAGATGGATTTTAATGTAAGATATAAGATAAAGAAGAAATATTAAAAGACCTGGTTGTACATTTAAAGCTAGCTGATTATCTCCCGTTAACCCAAATTCTTCTGTGGTAATTAAATAATGCCTAATGTATGCTCAGAGAGGCAACTTCTTCATGACAGCAGTGTAGTAAAATTAAATTTTGTCGTCTCAATGATGTCTTTGTCTTGTGAAAAGGGCCAAAATTCAGTTTTTCAAACACGTAAGTGATTTACTGTTTTGTGGTACTCTCTTCCACAACTGCAAAGAATGCAATGCACTGTCTTTGGACCTTCTGTGAATAAACTCACTCAGGTTTGCCAGAGAGATGAGTAAGTCCTGGGAAGTGCTACTGAATACCTAGTATTCCTGTTAGCATGGGGATCCTCTAATCTTTACCTTTTTCTCTTGCGCAAAGCTATACAGACTGCCTGTATTGGCTCAGCTTGAGCAACAGCATGGGAACAAAGAGAAATGGATGTTAGTTCACAGAGGCAAGAGCTCTGTACCTCTTTCCTCATGTAGCAAGAAGCGTCCTTCTTTCTCTTCTAACCTAATACCCAGATGACTTTGGTCTTCCCCACTGCCAACTATGGTGATGATGTTAAGTGTCAAGAGTACATTCAACCCTTAGAAAGATATTCAAAGTTCAAAACAAACAGCTGGAAAGTAAGGAATGATCAAATCTTTTAATAGTCCTTTGGTCAGGTGGGAAACCTGACAAGCTTCCCCCAGGGTTTGTGACCCAAGCCTGAGCAGACAAAGACCTGTAATTCCCTGCAGCCGCTGTCAAAAGGCAAGACAACTAGTCTTTTTCCCTATTCCCCCTACTGGACATGGACAGGCCTTGTAAAAGTTTGATAACACTCCTCTTTTCTTCCTTCATCCCACTATGCAGACCTGTTAGAAATTGTTAGAGCAGACAGGTTGATGGCTGTCATTTATGAAAGTGTTTTTCTTCCTATGTAGCCTGCTGCTCTGGGATGCAGCCTGTCTTGCCTCCATCTGAACTGGATTCCTTGTTCCCACCATTTCTGAGAGGATGTGAATTACACGTAGTATACTTTTCTTGTGCTTAGAAAGACTAGTCTTGTGCTAATATATGAAGCCTTTCCTGCTGTACCCTAGATATGGTAATGTTTTATTGCTGGGTTATGAATTTATTGTAACTTGCTCACCCATATACACAGAAGACTTGCGGTCTGTTTCTCACTGTACTCTGTAGGAACTGCCCACAAAGGGCTTGGGTAGTCTTCAAACCTAAAGATACTAGATACTTTTAATAGAAGTTTATTATTCTATTGGCAAAAAAAAATCATGCAAAGAAAAAATATGCAATTTCTAAGATCATGCTCTTATTAATCACTTCAGTAAAGTTCATTTAAATTGGTATAAAAATTAAGAAGGTCTTTTGTTATTGGACACTAAGATGTTATTTAAAAGTGATTCCAGATCAAAACTCCAAACCCTAGAAGTCACAAACTTACGAGAAGAATCTTTTAGGATAAGTATCTGTATCCCCACATTTGCACCCTCTTGCCCTGTAATTGATTAAATCATCCTCAGAGTCCAAGTAATCCTGAATTCTAGGAAAGCTCAGTATCAGATAGAAACTCTTCCCCTTGATGGAAGTCTGGGGTTTATGTTTTCTTGGTTTGATGATACACTTATTTATATATACATATATGTAAATATTTCAACAAGCAGGAGGCAGTAACAAAAGCTGAAGGACTGCTTAACTTGCATCAAGAGTACCAAAGAAATCTGAAGGCCTTTGAAGTATGGCTGGAGAAGGAACAGGAAAAACTTGACTGTTTATCACATCTTGATGGTGATGCCCAGAAACAGGAGGCAACACTCCGAGAATTACAGGTACATAATGTGTGACACATGAAGTAAAAAAAAAAAAAACAAAACAGAATAATATTAATTACCAGACAAAATTTGCATCTCTTTTCTTGTCTCGAGAATGGCTTGGAATTGCAATATATGTAAGTACTTTGCTGCTCAAAAGTGGTTCCAGTAAAGTCAGTGGAAACATCGTCACTCATTTCCAGAAAGAAGTGTTAGGCCTTGAATGAAATCTCCAGGCATACTAATGTTTTCTTGCAAGTACTGAATTTGTTTTAGATGTTGACCTACCTCTTCTTCTTCCTGTTTCATAAAATATCAGAAGTGTTCTGTTCATTGAGTTTTCATCTTTTATTGCTTACAGTGCAGATGCATCTACTTTCAGGCAGTTCCAGTCACGTAGGCTAGCTCCCATGGTGAGGTGGGAAAACGATTACTGAATCACTTAAGTGACAGTGAAGGGTGAACCTATAGTACTTCAGTAATTTCCCAGTTATGATCTTAAGCTGCCTTAAAGTACTTTCAAACCTGTTGTTAAATTAGCAAAAGGTCTGTATTTGAGTTATGAAATACTTCTTACTTTATTCAGGATACTGGGAAGGTCTTTGTATGATCAGGGACTCTGCATATATGTCTTATTGTAGTTTATTTCTCAAAATCTGAATCGCATTTTGAAAATCTGGATACATATCTCAAATATAAACTAAGACAACACTCAACTGTATTTTGTTAAGGTAATTTCCCAGTTATGTTTTCTAATCAGATTGAATCCCTTCATACTTTCTAATCAAGTTCTAATAAGTATGAAAATGCCACACGTCCAGAAAATGGTGTCAAGAATTATTTTGGAATGATGTCACAAACATATGTAAAAATAAATAGGTTTGTTTATTTTAAAAGATTGAAACCTCACCTTGTTCCTTGTTTTTAAACAGATTCAATTTTAGAATCAGTCTTCAGTTTGCTTGCCACAGCTGGGAAGTTTGGAATTTAAGGCTGTGCTGAATGGTTTGCATCCATCTCGTGCCAGCTCAGGCAGCTAATGTTTCAGAACTGATGATAAACTTAACAGGAAGGGAAAGAATTTAATGCATGCTTTGGCAATGATTTTCTCCAATTCACTTGTCAATAATAGTTATATTCAGTTTGCTTTGTAAGGGAGCATGCCATCATAGGTGTTCTTAGTTTAATATGTGTTCAACCATAGATAACTAAAGGGAATATCTAGACAACATGAGGTAGCTGTTTTTATCTTAAGTAGACAACATGAGGTAACTGTTTTTATCTTAAGTAGAATCAGGGCTTTGTTTGCTATGTGTGAATGAAAGCTGTTAATGTAGGGTATGTATCCATACCTCTGCCTTTACAGGAGCTGCAGGTCCGCTGTGCAGAAGGACAAGCGTTACTGAATGCTGCTGTCCATGCCAGAGAAGAGGTGATTCCATGGGGCATTCCCCAGATAGAAGACCGAGCCCTGGAATCCTTACGGCAGGACTGGCAAGTTTACCAGCACAGGCTTTCTGAAGCAAGAAGCCAATTAAATGCCACTGTGAGCAGGCTGAAGTTAATGGAGAAAAAATTTCAGAAGGTTAATGACTGGCTAACAGACCTGGAGGAGAAAGTTGCTATCAGGACTGGGAGGCAGTCTGGTAGAGCAACGAAGGAGATGCAGCTTCAACAAATGAAGGTAAAGAATATAGTTAAAGCATTCCTTAAACAAAATACCATGTGAGGTTTTCACATCTGTTCCTGGTCACACTGTGAAAATGACAGGAAGCATTGCAATTTACTCTGAGGTGGTGCCTAGAATGATGCATCCAAGAGAGCTTCGTGCCCTCTGGGTCCAGGTTCCACCCATTTTACTGGTAGAGGTATGGCTATATCAATGTTGAAATCTCATAGGGAGATTTGGAATTCATATGCCCTGTGGTATGTGAAGGCATAACTGAGGACAAAGATTGGTCCTGGAGTGGGAGAGTGTTAAAATGGTAACAAGAGTAAAATGTGACCAGCTGTGTTGTGAAGTCTCTGCTGTGTTGGTGTAATAATTCTCCTTTAGTCACTGCAAGGAGAAGACGTGGTTCTGACTAAACACAGGAAGCAGATTTGAAGAGATTCAAGGTTACGCTTTACAGTCACCTTTAAAACTTCAGGCAAATTCTATAGGAATTCCAGGTTGCATTTATATTATTACTTGGCAGGGCTGGGGGGGTGGGGAACCCCAAACTATTGACTCTATTGTAATGAAATGCAGTCCATATGGTGTGATAGAACTTCCAGCATGTTCATTACATTAACCTTCATCAGATTTCATTTCATTTTCCTGTTGTAAATCCATGTTTACAACCATTAATTTGTTTTCCTTTTCAATGATTTCCTGATTTAGTTACAAATAAATTCCTGTGGTGTTTTAAGATGTTTGAATCAGTCATATAAGCTGGCTGATCTCTTTGTCACAGAAGTGGCATGAAGAAATTACAGTCTACAAAGATGATGTGGAGGAAGTTGGGGTATTGGCTCAGCAAATACTAGAGGAAAGTCTCACTGCGAGTAGAATGGGAAGCCAGGCTACGCAGCTTACATCTCGCTACCAAACTCTTCTTCTTCATGTCTTGGTAAGAACTGAAAATTAATTCAGTGTAACATCATAAATTGTCAGTTAAGAAGCAAATATAAACAGACTTTCTTAATTAGACTTTATAGGAGTTTATTCATTACTGTAGACTCAGTAATATAAAATTCACATATATTCATATATATACACAAACATACATGCAGATTTCATTGGACTAAATGTATTAGAGAACCATAATTGGGATAATGCCCTTTCAGAAGTATTCAGTATTAATCAGATGTTGTTACTGTCTTTTTTGGCAGTTGCAGGAGAGGAATTCAGAATTCAGTATGTTTGAATGCTAAACGACCTCTAGAGAAATGTTTTCAGGTTACCTGAAACACATTAGGTATGGGGAAATCTTGAATTGATAAGGTATGGTGTTCAGGTCACTTTAAGTAGTAAGTGCCTCATACTACCATAATCACAAGTCACAATTCAAATTTCAAAATATACGTACCTTTTCAGTGTTTAGTATTAACTCAGTTTTAACATTAGTGATTGCTATATGTACACCCTGACAAGACCCCAGTAAGAATTATCCACCAGATATGAAAGAACTTAAAACCTATGTGTTTAATCTTCATATATCAGGTTTTATTAATAAATAGCAATTCATTGCTATCTTAGCCAAAAGCAACGATAAACATCTGGGTGGTTCTTGTTTCTTCCCCCTACCTTCCATATTTGTTTGAAGGAGCAAATAAAGTTTCTGGAAGAAGAAATACGCTGTATGGAAGAGTCAGAATTGGCTTTTAGTGCTTACACAAATTGGTACGGAGCTACTAACAAGAACTTCAGAAATGTGATCACCAAGTTTGACGTGGTTGATAAAACAGCAATGGAGAAAAAAGTGCAGAAACTAGAGGTACAGCTTTCTTGAATGCAATTTTTGTTTCTGTTCACCAAAAAGAGCCTATATTTTAACATGTGTCTTAATAGCTGCTCAAAATTCTGACTTCACCTTGCCCAGAGAAGCTAATAAGATAAAGATCACCCAGTATAAAACTTTCTGTTCTCATGTCATATGCACATTAGATCACAGTTTGGTTCTTAAGGTTATGAATAGTCTTAAATAATGTAATCCTCTCTTTCCATAAGGCATATTTGTATGTGTTTTGCTTTAGGTTAAAACTTAAAATAAATACCCCTGGCAAGGCATCCTGTCATGTATTTTATATAAGCATGCAGTGTGGCAAGAAGTCCTTCCTATTTCTCTTCATTGAAATAACTCAGTAGTAAAACTTACATTTCATCTCAGAGTTATAGATGAGTTTTTCATATGTTCTGCAGCTTAAACATAATACACTAAGGGAAAACTTTCATCTATTTCAGAATTTGGAGTACAAATCCTTTCCTGATAGCCTTCAGTTTCTGTGTTTATCTTCACAAGCCCAGTGCAGAAGTATTTGCTTTTTCTGCTTCCTTCTAGTTTACCACACCTTAACTCCAGGCAATTTTGTAATGAAAAGTCCATTCAATTTCCCTAGCAATTCCTTCCGTGTCCTTAGCAAAATTAAAAAAAAAAATTCATTACCCTCTCACTGGTAATAGAACTATAACGACTGAAAAAAAAGGCGAGAGCTTGCACACATTTTCTGTTAACCAACACTTCCTTGGCAGCTGCTATTGAGCGATATGGACATAGGGCACAGTTTACTGAAATCTGCCCGTGAGAAGGGGGAGCGAGCTATAAAGTACATGGAAGAAAATGAAGTTGACCAGTTGAGAAAAGAAATTGGAGATCATGTGGAACAGCTTGAAGAACTGGCTGGCTCCATCAGGAAGGAGCACATGACTTCGGAGAAGTGCCTTCAGCTGACAAAGGAGTTCTCAGACAAGTACAAGGCACAGACTCAGTGGGTCACGGAGTACCAAGCCATGTTACGTGCTCCAGCAGAGCCAAAGAGCGAGCTCTATGAGAAGAAGGCTCAGTTGTCCAAATACAAGGTAAAAAAGGGTTATATCATTGTACTATCGAATCAATTTTGACCTAGTGACTTGCAATAAATCCTCTGATCCAGATGTCTGTTCAAGTTTGCTCAATAGATGTATGAGATGCCTCTGATCTGGATGTCCAAATCAGCATCAAAGTGAAAACATGTATGATACCTCCATCTATGAACCAGAATGAGCACCTGGATTTGAAATGTAGATGCCCTCATAAGGCTTCTGTGTCTGAAAATTTCCTGTTATGAAGCAGAATTCTTTTATGAGAACACATATGAGTAATTCCATTGATATCAACAGAGTTAATTGCAGTTTAAGCAAGGATAGAAATCAGTTGGTCTTTCTTCACTGCAGACACTGCCTCTGTTTACATTGGCTTAATCAGCTTTCTGATTAAAGCTGGATGTCCCAGCTCAACTAACATCTAAGGCAGTCAGCTGCTATGGCCTTCTCTGTTTCTAGTTAGGATTTTAATGAAGTCATGGGGTTTTTTTTCCCAGTTGTAAAAACGAGTAGAAAAAATTGACAACAAACCCCATTGCTTCTCTTAATGATGTTTTTATAAAATACTCCAGGATTACAGGTGTTTCATAAGATGTGTACTGGGTCTGTCTAGGATGGAGCTAAATCTCCTCATAGCAGCCCATATAGTGCTGCGCTTTACATTTGTGGCTAAAACAGTGTTGCTAACAAACTGGTGTTTTGGCTATTGCTGAGCAGTTCCTGCAGAGCATCAAGGCTTCTCTCTGAAACTGCTTACTACCCCTTGCCAGCTTCAGTACTCAAAGTCATACGTCATACCTGTGTGCTTGCTTTCTACACATTTGGGGAGCTGGTATCTCACTGTCATTTGATAGATGGTGGCATGTGCCATGCTGATAGAGCACAATGACGTAACAGAACAGATGTATACTCTTGAGAGTACAGTGTTATGCACTCATCTGCATACTGTCTCATTAAGGGGATTGCTTTGGTGATACTTTCCAACCTACTTGCAGAATTTGTTCCTCTGAGCAAGTTTTACCCCTACCACTTGCCCCATCACATATATTAACTCCCTTTCCTTGACCAGCTCCAGATTATTAGCCGTGCTACTAGCCACTCACTAAAGGAGCAATTACCTTTAGGTGCCTGCAAAGTTGTTGTCTCGGGACATGGCTGAGAAACATAGTTCTGTACTGGTAGCAAAGCTCTTCTCATCTGGAAAAGATGATATATACCATGATGGAAGCCTGTACTTCAGATCAAAGAGAAGTTAGTGAAATAGATCTTCAGTGTTCAGTAGTTTTATTTTAATTCTTGCTTGTGTTGTAGTCTATACAGCAGACTGTTCTGTCCCATGAGCCTTCAATAAAATCAGTAATCGAAAAGGGAGAAGCACTTTTTGATCTGGTGAATGATGTGACTCTAAAGAACAACATTCAAGACCTTCAGAGGAGTTATCAGGAACTCTGCAGCACAGCTAAGGTAAAAAGTCAGGAAGAAAACTCTAGGTTCTTTCAATTTGCTATATTTTTTTCCCCTCTTTAAGAAGCTGCTATTTGTTTCATGCTGTCATGTCATACCCTATACACAGAGCCAGTTAGATTTAATTACTTGAGGGTGAGGAATATTCTTGAATATGGAAAGAACTTCTACGTAAATACATTTAACAAGAGTAGCTGAAATGAATTTTGAGTGTGGCAGGTGAAGTCTTCATAGCACTAAGGGGAAATAAAATATCAGTGACTAGTTTGTACTGTTGTTACTGGTTTTAATTTATTTCAATAGGTTACTAAATACAGTATTTCTTGAAGGGACAGAAGCCCTTAAATGATACCATTTTGCCTCTTGTTTCTGCTAGATCGTGCACAAACCCTGTTTAATCTAGTTTAGTTGTTGAATGGAAGTCACTGGAGAAAATGAACTGCAAGATGGATATAATTTAATTCAGCAAGGGCATTATTAATTAATATTAATAACACGTCTGTAATACTTCGAAAGATCTAATACTTCTCAATGTGTCCTAAAGTATGATTATTCCTAAAGCTTTTAATAGGTTATACTCCTAACAAGGATAAGTTCTGCAAACCATGTTAGTACTTATGTTTGACCTAACTACATTTAATTGCCAATCCATCCATCAATAGCAGATGATTTTATTTTTTTCACAGTTGATTTTTAATATACAGACGTTTCTCTGATCTGTACCACAAAACTGATATCTGCTGCATTAGATGTAATGTTGATGACATAAATGTAGAGAAGCTTATGAAAAATCTTTCTTAAAAAGAATAAATACATCTTAACTCCATGTGTACATTCTTAATTTGTCTACCACAATCACAGGCAATATGTACATGCAAAGGCTGTAAGCAGCAGGGACCCAGCCATAACATTTGGTAGGTCATGTGCAGTCTCTCAAAGAGCATGTAGTAACTGTTTTTAAGTGAACTTAATGTCAAGTTGACAGTGTTCCTTTTCTTAAAGTAAGGAGATCCTCAGTGTTTTCCCCAGTCTTCAAAGTATGTCATTTCATCTGGAGTGAAAGTAGTGCTCAGTACCACAGAGTTTATTCACACAAGTAATCCCTTTGATGTCTTCCTTAACAGTCTAATCGTGTGGAAGTCCCTCACAGGAATATAAATTTAGAAGATAACTCTCTTACTATGCTTTCAAGCAATTTGTGGGTTTTGGTTTGGGTTTTGGGTTTTTTTTTGTATTCTTGTAATTACCTGAATATTTAATCTTGATTATTATGGGCCTGCAGGTGTATGTTGAAACCTTAGAGGTGAGAGTAAAAGAACATGAGGATTACAACAGTGATTTGCAAGAAGGGGAGAAATGGTTATTACATATGTCCAGCAGGCTGGTCAGCCCTGACCTCATGGAGAGTAACAATCTTGAAATAATCACTCAGCAACTAGCTAACCACAAGGTGGGTTTCCTATTGGGTAAACTTCCTTTGTCTGGTAAAATAGAATTTTTCTTCTTTGCTTCTCTGTCTCCACTCCAGAGCTCTAGTTACCTGTCATTCTCCTGTTTTATTCCTCTTACTGCTGTGTAAATAAGCATCAGCGTCATTAACGTAGTTAACAAATCTGCCTTGTTGTTAGCACAGGTTTTGGATGAGAATGTGTCTGCACAAGTGCTTTGTTGTACACTGGTCTGAATTCTGTGTCAGATTTTTTCTGAAATGTCCCAGGAAATAGACCACAAAAAATGGATTATGGTCATTTTACTGCTAAGGCATTTTTTGCTCTGGCAATTTTAAGGATTAAAAAAAATAATAATTTTCAGTTCCTCCCCCCCTGTTAGTTTGTAACATTTTCTCCATTGCTTTTATTCAAGGTATTGTTATGGTTGCTATTAATGATAATCATTCACCACATTGATAGTCGATGCTTTCTAGAAGATAAAAGAAAGCAAAATCCAACCCTCCTTACCGCTCCTTGAAACGGAGTTCCCAAGGGCACATATTGAAATCTTTTAACTCATTGTGATTAGTGTGTTACTGTTTAAATAACCTCCTTCGATAAAAATTTGGCTCCACCAAAGTCAATGGAAAGAACTGTCTACAGTGGAAGAGCTTATGGAATAAGATACAATTCAGCATCAGGTTTAATCCTCATTACTAGACACAAGAGAAGTTGGTGGAGCCCTGGAGAGCATGCAACAAAGGAAGATTAAGGGTAGTCCTGGGGCATAAACTTAAAACGTTTACACATTATGAGAGTGCTACTGATGTTTCTGTGGGGTGTCTATGTACAGATTTACAATGATTTTACAATGAGTATACACTCTAATAGCTTGACTATAACAATACACGTCTGAAAAGTTTTTTCCAAATCTGAAGACAAAGTATGTTGGGGGTGGGTGGTGTGCGGAAAGCTTGTTTAAAAAGCTGTGATGCAGAACATGGTTTAAATTTAAAATATTTCTTCAAAAGTTTTTTATCTATTTCGTAGGCTATCATGGAAGAAATTGCAGGATTTGAAGATCGTTTGAACAACCTTAAGAGTAAAGGAGATTACTTGATCAATCAATGCACAGAACACCTTCAAGCAAAATTTAAGCAAAACATACAAAGCCATCTTCAGGGGACAAAGGACAGCTATTCTGCCATATGTAGCACAGCCCAAAGAGTAAGTCTTGTTTCATAAATGTTTTTATGCCATTTAACTCTCTTTACTGTTTCCATCTAAATTGAGTTTACAGGTTACTAATGTAGCACTTCATCATTACTGTGCTACAGTTGAATTCCTCGTGATCCAAACCTTGCCTTGCAGCCAGCAAAGCCAGCTGCCTATCAATTGGTACCTTAATTTCCCCACACCCTCACTACCTTCATGTTACACTAGCTTCTGAGCAGCTGCAGGAAAGAAGTTAGAACTATTCCTACTTAAAAAACTAGGGAGCAAATTGCACTCAGTGTCAGTAGTTTGCATACATACATAAAGGGTCTTAATTATGTGCTAGGAAATACTGTCTCTCTTAGTTAAAGCAGAATATACAGTTAAGAAGGGCTAGCTGGGTCATTCTGTTAATCCAATTAGGAGATCAAGCCAGCATAGTCTAAAAAAACAAAACAAAAAAAAAAACCCAAACAAAAAACAAACCACCAAAACCAAACCAAAAAAAAAATCCCCAAACCACAAAAAATGAAACAAAACCAACTCCCCAGAAGTAGAGTTCATAGTCAGTAAGATTTGTAGAGGTAGGTAAGACCTCATACTAGGTCAATGGCAAAATGTTAAACAAGAATACAGAAATAAGAGACAATACTCTTCGTTTGCATCTTTATTTTTTCTTTGCAGAAGCTGTGCCTTAGATATTGTCCATCTTCTTCACAAATTAGCAAGATGCAGTGAGAGCTTAAGGAGCTTTCAACCCTTGGTACTTTCGTGTACAAGGGCTAAAATAACCACAGTTTTAATAATTTGTTTTATTTGCAGTTTTCAAGGTGGAAGAAGAGAGCCAATAGTGGTGTTTGAAAATGTGATGACCTTACAAATTGTTTATTTTAGGTGTACCAGAGTTTGGAACATGAACTCCAGAAGCATGTTAATCATCAAGATACCCTACAACAGTGCCAAACTTGGCTGTCTACAGTGCAGTCAGAGCTAAAGCCAACTACCTGGCCGCCTTTCAGCTTGGCAGATGCAGTTAAACAGGTAAAAGTTCAGCACTTGAAAATGTTTAGTTATCCTCAATAAGGTGAGTTGAGGTAAGAGCTTTATATTAATAGGAATCAGATACTCTGTGTGACCTTCTTAGAGGGCTGTGTAGCCTCATTGTTTATTCCCAGCTCCAAAAGGAATATCTTGAGTGAAAAATAACCATAGTTGAAAAATCACACAGGGCTTCTGCTAGGTCTGCTTAATGCTTAGAAATATGTTACCTGAAAAAAGTTGGCTAGTTAGATAAAACCGCTCAGATGCTCCACAGATGTGTTTAGCAGAGAGGTTGTGTCTTTCTGCTTGTCCAACTGCCCATCTGTCTACTAATGTTCCTATATGAGACCTGGTTTCATAGTGCCATGGACACAGAGTCTGTTAGCAGGCAATTAAAACAATTTTTCAGCCTAAGAGCATAGAACTGCCTCTAGCCCACATTAGCCATTAAGAATGGTTTCTTTCCTTCTTGATTATTCTTAGTAACTTAATGTATTTGACATTGGATTTGTGCCCTGATTTCGAATTAAACTGGTATTGTACTAAAAATGCTGGAATTCAGGGCTGTCTCATCCACCATGTGGCTTAGTAGAGACCATGAAATACTACAGATGTCAGCTCTGCAGGGGTGGGGGGAGCAGGGGGTGATGGTGGAGCCAGCAGGGCAGCACCTTCCCAGTGACACGCAGAACTGCAGCACACAGGTGAGGAGAGCAGAGTCCTCATTTTCTTTTGGGATGAGGAAACTTCATAGGGAGAGGTGAGCTCCTACGGACAATGTCAAGAGCAAGAACCCTCAACAGCATCATGTTGTTTGATCTTGGCAATCATAGATATTGGGGACATTGGAAGGGTTTCAGAAGGTGTTGGGAAGTGTGTTGTGCCACTGGGCTGGATTCCCCATGATCTATCCGACACTGGAGAATTTTATACATATAGGAACGTGACACATTAATAATTGGATAAAGCCCTGCTTCCCATTCATCTTGGGAAAGTAAGTCACCTTGTTGAAATGTGTGTATCTATCCAATGCTTTATTTATAAAAAAATAGTCTAGGTAATGCATATGTCACTAAGCACTTTGATAATTGGATGATAATCAAGTTTTTAAGAGTTACTCTTTTCCATAACTACGACAGGGCAGACTTACCTAATAAAATAGTGTTTCTCTATGTTTCATCTTTTGGAAATAATAAGCTAAAGTAAAAATACTAAGATGCAAGATTGTAATAAAATGAGAGATTATTTCCACAGTCTCAGAGTTTATTTGAGGATTGTCTTCCCTCAGGTAAAACATTTCCGGGCTCTGCAGGAGCAGGCCAATACATACCTGGATCTTCTGTGCTCCATGTGTGATCTGTCAGATGCCACAGTGAAGAGTACAGCAACAGATATTCAACAAACAAAACAAACGGTACAAGATAACCACAAAAATCTTGTTTTAATCCTATTTAGAGCTTTAACTGCCTTGATTTGTCCTCTTTTTAAAAGGTCAGATTGGGTAATGGTTTAAAGAAATGTCTTCTTACTTTCATCTTAAGTGTATCTTTTGGAAATAGTTTTCTCTTTCTGGTTTGGTTTTTGTTTGGTTTGGTTTTTAGTTTTGGGGTTTTTTTTTTTATTAAATCAACACATTGCCATCCTGGTAGTAATGCAAAGACACATGAGAAAGGTTGCTAAAGGTACTTAGGCAATGTTACAAGAAGTTGGTCTAAAGCCACACAAATAACATTGTCGAAGAAAAACTCATCCAAATTACTTGTTTTCATAAAACACTATTCAATCTATTCTTCTCTGTGTTTTATTAAAGCCTAGACATATTTTACTGTTATTATTTATTCAACAGTAGCCTGATATTCATACTAGGGTATACTAATATGTTAATTATAAACTTCATAAAAATTATGATGATTCATTTCATAAATCAGAGTCCATCTATTTCAGCATATTTATTTAAAGAAGTGTACCTCAATTTTAAGTTTTAAAGTAGCTTAATGCTTGGTTTTATAATAAAATTATAAACATAAGTTATTAGAAAAGACAGTATGAACATCCCTGTTGTTGTGAACATGAAAAACCTAGTTTCACATACACACACAACCAAACTTCTGAAACTACTTCTACCAAGAGTAAAAATCGAATATATACAGTAACAGTATTCCATACCAGAGAGGCAAATTCTATAACTCCAAGTAATCCGTACAAAAATGGCAGTCCAAATATTGAATAGCTAAAAAGCACCAGAATAAGGTTCTCATTTTATATGTAAAACAGCAAAACAATTTTAAGGAATCACAGACAGTACAGTGCTGAGACATATTAAGCCAGTTGAGTGTCTAAACCTTAAAGGCACCCTGCTACTGTATTTGAAGCAAAAGAAGCTGTGTGACTATTGGTTTAAGGTGATTGATGGGCTCAGATCCGGTAAGCATTCTTCTTATTGGCATTTTACTAAAGGCATATAGGCAAAATAACTGGGCTAAGCAAATTAAATGAAAGTGTTTAGTTTAAGCTTTTATTTGGTCATTATGAAGGCATGTAGGGTACAGTCCAGCAATGTTCTTGGCATGCAATAGACTTAATTATGCGGCTAATTTAAGCTTTAACAGAAGACCGAGAACACTTTGAAATACACACACTCATAAATATACTTGCTTCTCTCAAGGGTGAATGATAATTTTTTTTTTTTTTTTCTCCACAGCTTTCCTTTGATAGGTCTGATCTTTATGACTTTTGAAAGTTAAGACTCTCTTATGGATAAAATTAGCCCCTTCAGGATCTAGTGCAGAAATTTGCTTTAGTACAGTATTGTGCTCAGAGGAAGAATGGTATTCATCCTCCATTCTCCAAAAATAGATGTGTTAAAGCATTCCTACTCCTTTTCATTTCTTTTATTCTAGATTGAGCAACAGATAATGCACTCACAGTACTTGGCTCAAGGTTGGGAAGAGATCAAACAAATGAAGGCTGAGCTCTGGATATATTTCCAGGATGCAGATCAACAACTACAGAATTTGAAAAGGAGACGGGCAGAGTTGGAGCTAAACATTGCCCAGAATATGGTACTCCAGGTTAAGGTAAGGAGATTTTGGGGGAAGAAGTTCATCCTGTGGCTGATATTATTATAACTCATGTTATATGCACATATTGCATACAATTGCTAATATATTCAAAGCAAGAGCAGAGAAGACAAGGAAAGAGTGTTTCCTTAATGATGCTCCAGGATGACACAGAAAGCAAAACACTGTACTTTAATATTTTTCTGGCTTTTTTTTTTTTAACAGTAGACAATTTTCAGCCTACTGGTCTGATTTGCCTTCACTTTTAATAGGCTAATTGCTGATCACAGTGGACCTGAAGATAAGATCTGCAACTTGTGCTTGCTAAGTTCTTTGATTTCAATACTTCTAAATTATTTTGATCTCTTTCAAAATTAGTCTAGGAAACTATTCAATGTTGCTCGACTCTGAAAACTACTGAAGAATAGGTATGATAGAAACCCAATTTAATTTACCCTAAATAATGAGAGAAGTGCCTTCACATCTTCACTCATTCATTACAGAAGAGAGAATTTTTATGGCCATTCTGCACACATCACAAACATCAGTAAAGTAACAAGAAGAAACAGGAAAACAGATTATTTCTTTATTAAATGATGAAATGCTTGGGGTTTGCATTTTTGGTCTAGACTTCGCTTGTACTCTTTTTCTGATAAGCCAGGAGTTAGGTGAAAAGTAAACAGCACTTCCTCTTCATGTCTGTTCTACACAAGTGTTTGAATAAAGTCATAGCCCTTGAAGATTCCTCAGCACAATGTAGACTGAAAGCTGTTACAGTAGCTATCATTAGAGTCCAGGAAGAAGCAGGAGTCTGTATTTCTTCACTATTTCAGTCAGGAACTTTGGATTATTATGAAAGGCAGGCACCTGCTGTACTGTCAGATATGGCACAATGTGTATTTTTTCCTTGAATTTGCCCTGGTAAAGGAAGATGTCTAGCTCCATCTGAAGCAGTCACAAAGAGGAATGAGGCAGAGCTGGGCAGTAACATCTCTTCTCCAGAACCCTTACGAGCCCTCAGTGAAAACGCATCATCCCAGGAGAGTGCTGGAGCTGGGCATGGCTGTTTAGTTACAGTTATTGGAACTAGAGTTTGGGAAAAGATTCTATTTACCATAGACAGTGAGTTAAGTGATGGAAAATATTTGGTTAGTTTTAGTTGTCAGTATATTGTATATTCTTTTTTGGGGGTTCTCTATGACTTCTTATTTGGCAAGAAATGTGTATGCAGATGGACTCTTATTTACTGGAATTTATTAACTCAAGTAGCAATCATACCTAGAAACCGTTTGTTTCAGTAATGACAGTGATAATGGTCGCTATTATAGAAGTAGGAGCAAAACAAAGTATGGATGTGGGGGCTTACTGACTCATGGACTCTGCTTCCTATTTTTAGTCTCTAATGAAAAAGGAATAGGAAAAAAATGAGCTAGAAACAATACTGGTAAAATGAATTCTCATGATACCCAGAGTGTCTTGCATGTTTTAGTGTATGGTAGGAGCTGTGCTAGTCCAGATGCCTGGACAACATCGCGATTTCTGTTTATCACTGGCACTAGGAAGCTGCTCAGGTTTGCTTTCACATCTATAACCAACCTGTCCTCAGCTGAGAAGACAGGAACGGAGGTTAGGGGGAGGGAAGAAAGCCCTTCTTCCAATTGAAATCTGCACAGCATTTGGTTGGGCAGATAATGAGTCCTTACACATTTTATTTATTTCAGAGTTTTTATTTAAATTTCATCTTATAATTTTAAGTAGGTGTCACCATATTGGTTTTAACTTGTATCTTTTTCAGGAATTCAGTCAGAAGTTGCAGTGTAAGCAGTCAGCTCTTACCTCTGTGACCGAGAAGATGAACAAACTAACCCAAGGACAGGAATCACCTGAACACAAGGAAATAGGAGAACTGAGCAACCAGTGGCTGGACCTCTGCCTTCAAGCACACAGTTTGCTCATACAGAGGGAGGAGGATCTGCAGAGGACAGGGGATTACCATGATCGTATGAACGTAGTTGAAGTTTTCTTGGAAAAGCTCACAAAGGAGTGGGACAACCTGGCTAGGTAAAAAAGCAGTAGCACATGCAAAGCTGACTTAGTGCATATACACTGAAAGAGCTGTTTACAGAGCGTCCCTAAGTTGGATCTACTAAAAATCCCTTTTTCCATGCTTAATTAAAAGCAAGCCTCCCTTATTAATTATAGGTCAATTACTTGTATTGAAATAAAGAGAGTTTGAGAAGCCACATCTTCAGTGTTTGTCTTTAAGGCAAGTACTGATTGATCCCATCTCAGGGTATAGCATTTTCCGATATTTCAAGAATTTTGACTATTTTGTTTGAACTCTTTCATTTGTGTTTACTGTGTTTCATGTGTGTTTTTCATGTGATATTGTATCCTTTAGACTATTACATTAAAGCTTAGTTGCTGCTGCTAAATGATTGCAGCTGCTTTGTATAGCATAAACACACCAGCTGTGTGTAAAATTGTTAGAGTCTATTACTACTGCTATCACTGTCATGGAACAAGATTCACTTCAACCTCAGTACACGCTGTCATTCATATGTGCAATATACCCAGTATGCTCTAGTATTCATGTTAATTTGTATGGTCAGCCTGATGACCATATTGCAGATGAAAGTGAAAGGAATAAAAATGTTAAACTTCTTGGTTAACATTCAAGACTGGTACCCTCAAAAGAATCCAAAAACTGTAGGTATTTGTATCATGTTAATTTCAGTATAAAGTGGGCTTATAATTCATCCTGACCTCTTTTAAAAGTCTGTCCTGAGATAGGATCTAATAATTCATTTCTGTCCTGTCCATTTTGATAACAGATCTGATGCTGAAAGTACAAATGTGCACCTTGAAGCTTTGCAAAAATTGGCACTGGCACTACAGGAAAGGAGATCTGCTCTGGAAGATTTGAAAGATCAAAAACAGAAGATGATGGAACATCTGAATCTTGATGACAAAGAATTAGTAAAGGAGCAACTGGGTCATTTTGAGCAACGCTGGACTCAGCTGGAGGACCTTGTCAAAAGGAAAATTCAGGTTTCTGTTTCAACCTTAGAAGAGCTCAGTTTGGTGCATTCCAAATTTCAGGAACTAATGGAATGGGCAGAGGAGCAGCAACCTGGTATCTCAGAGGCTCTTAAACAGAGTCCTCCTCCAGATTTGGCTCAGAGTCTTCTCATGGATCATCTTACCATTTGCAGTGAACTTGAAGCCAAACAGCTTGTTCTGAAGACGCTTGTGAAGGATGCTGACAGGGTGATGGCCAACCTAGGGCTCAATGAAAGGCAGGAGCTGCAGAAAGCACTTTCTGATGCACAGCACCATGTAGATTGTCTCAGCGATCTGGTCGGCCAGAGGAGAAAGCACCTGAATAAAGCACTGTCTGAAAAGACGCAGTTTCTCATGGCAGTCTTTCAGGCTACAAACCAAATTCACCAGCATGAGAAGAAGGTAACATTTCCGGAACACATTTGTCTGTTGCCAGAAGATGTGAACAAACAGATCAGGACTTGTAAGAACGCCCAGGCTAACCTGAAGGCCTATCAAAATGAAGTCACGGGGTTGTGGGCGCAAGGAAGGGATTTAATGAAAGATGCAACAGAACAAGAAAAGAGTGAAGTGTTAGGTAAACTGCAAGAACTACAGAATGTGTATGACACTGTATTACAAAAGTGTAACCAGAGATTGTTAGAACTGGAAAAAAATATAGTTTCCAGGAAATATTTCAAAGAAGACTTGGATAAAGCTTGCCATTGGCTAAAACAAGCTGATATTGTCACATTCCCAGAAGTCAATGTAATGAATTCTAACTCTGAACTATACAGCCAGCTAGCAAAATATCAACAGATCCTTGAGCAATCTCCAGAATATGAAAATCTGTTACTTGCACTGCAAAGGGATGGTCAAGAAATCCTGCCATCACTTAATGAAGTGGATCATTCTTATCTGGATGAAAAGCTTAACATTCTCCCTCAGCAATTCAATATTGTCACTGCTCTGGCAAAAGAAAAATTATATAAGGTTCAGGAAGCAATTTATGCCAGAAAAGAGTATGCCTCTCTGATTGAGTTGACAAGTAAAGCTCTGACTGAGCTAGAAGATCAGTTTATTAACATGGACAAAGCTCCAGCTGCTGTTTTAGCCAAAGAAGCTGTGTCACTCCAGCAGGCCTACAGAGATCTCTTAGGTGAAGTGGTGAGCCTTGGCGCAGCAGTGGATGAACTAAACCAGAAGAAGGAGGCCTTTCGAAGCACTGGCCAGCCATGGCAACCAGATGAGATGTTAAAACTTACCACACTGTATCACAAGTTGAAGAGGCAAATAGAACAGAAAATTAGCCTGTTGGAAGACACAATAGAAGCATGCCAGGAGCATGAGAAAATGTGTATCCAGTTTGAGGCACAACTAGAGGCAGTGAAGAAGGAGCAGATTAAGGTAAATGAAGAAACGCTCCCAATAGAAGAAAAGTTGAAAATATACCATTCTCTGGTGGGCAGCTTGCAGGAATCGGGGAGTCTTCTGAAGCGAATAACTGAACATCTGGAAGCCCTTTCTCCTCAGCTTGACTCATCTGCATGCGAGACAACAAATCACCAAGTTCAGTCTTGGCAAGAGAAACTAAAGTCTTTGCATGCTGCTATTGGTGACACCGTGATGGAGTGCGAGAACAGACTTGTGCAAAGCATAGACTTCCAGACAGAAATCTGCCGCTCACTTGACTGGTTGAGATGGGTGAAAACAGAACTTAATGGAACATTAAGCTTGGACCTCAAACTGCAAAGCATCCAAGAAGAAATCCGAAAGGTTCAGATACATCAGGAAGAAGTGCAGTCAAGCCTCAGAATAATGAATGCACTGAGCGATAAAGAGAAAGAGAGATATATGAAAGCAAAGGAGCTGATACCTGCTGACCTGGAAAACACTCTTGCTGAGCTGACAGAATTAGACGGTGAAGTTCAAGAAGCTATACACGCGAGACAGGTTAGTGCACCCTAAGTGTCATTAATTTCTCGCTTGTGAAGCTGAGAAAGATCTCTGTGGCCTGATGTTTGTAATCATCATGAAAAGATTGATTTTAGTAATCCTGTAGGTTTTTTTTTTTTTAATGACTTATGTTGAGGCCTGTTGTCATGGATGACTGGTGGGGAAGGGGGAAAACTCTTCCTTAATATGCATTTATACTTGCATGTAAAAGTGCAAACTCACTCAAAGCCTACTTCCATGGAGTCTCTCCGGACCTGTATTTTAGATATAATAAAGGGAAAAGAAAGCAAGCGTGAGCAAAATCCAGACCCTCAGCAGAGGATATTTTTGTTGCTGCTGTGAATTTTATGTCTGTGACCCTCTGTATAATTTTCCTTTTTATTTCAGGCTACCTTGAATAAATTATATAGACTCTGCCAAAGATACTACCAAGTGATGCAGATAGCAAACGACTGGCTAGAAGATGCTCAGGAATTTCTCCTTTTAGCAAGAAATGGTCTTGATGTTGAGAACTCTGAGGAGAACCTAAGGAACCACATTGAATTTTTCAGCACAGAAAGTCAGTTCAGTAATCATATGGAGGAGTTACAGGGCCACGTGTCTGAGATAGAGCCCTTTATCCAAGCCACAGCGAGAGAGCAGCTGATGCAGAATGTAGCTGCATTGGAGGAAAAGGCCAAAGGGACAAAGCAAGAAGCCAAAACCCAGCAAGAGCAGTTGCAAAGGTATATTCATCTTNTAAGATTACCTTGTTGGCGTTGAAAGAAAGAGATCACAACATTAATTGGAGTTTTGTAAAATGTTTGTGCTACTGATGAAAGAAGTGGATATTGAGATTCAGAGCTCTTGGATTCTGTTTTCTCCTCTGCCACTGACTGACTAGATGTGTGATCCTGAGGAAGCTATGATAAAATTAGATTAAGCTTGGAACAGCACCGAGAAGAAGAGCAGGGAATGATTGTCTCCTACTTCACCTGGCATAAGACCTACGCAGAAACTAATGAAATTGAAGCAGACATTTTGAACTAAAAGGAAATACCTTTTTAACCAGCATAACTATGCTACTTACTATTCCTGAATTTTCTGGTTTCCAAAAGTTTGGGAGTGCTTAAAACACAACCTAGGAAAAGTCACTGAGGAAAAGTCAAACAAGGGGTATTAAATGCCCAGCTGTGTCTTTAAGGCACAGACAGCTCAAAATCAGGAGTATATGCTTCTGTGTACGCTCTTTCTCAATAATCTTTCTTTTTCTTGGAAAATACTGTGTAACAGCAAAACTAAGCAGTCACATTGAAAACCAGGTGCAACAATATTCCTGATTTTCAAATGGTTTTGTATTGCATTAAATTGTTCTTTCTGGAACTATATTTGTTTAAGGTGTGCTTCTGAGTGGCAGGAGTACCAGACAGCAAGACAGAAGGTTATTGAAGTGATGAATGAGGCTGAGAAAAAATTATCTGAATTCTCAGTAGCTAAAGCTGCTTCTTCTCTTGAAGCAGAAGAGAAACTGCTAACACATAAGGTAATGTGCTGAAAATTATATGAAATCCTTTTCCTTCAGTGAAAATAAATGTATGTTATGTAGGTCCCTATACCTGTGGCAACCTGAATTTGAGTTTTTAGATCTTTTCCTGTAGCACTTAACTGCGTCATAGCACACCAAGAGGCGTTTTGCATTGTGCAGAACACACATTTTATTTATGGGGTGACTGAGACATTTTTAATCACTTTTCAGTTTAATGTCTGTCTACGTGCCTATGACTGTAGAGAACTGGAAGGAACCAGGAGGTTCCTAAAAGCCTTGGGTGCATAAGCCCAAAATTGTGTACAAGAAATCCAGATCAATAGAAACGTCCATCTACATTGGATCACATGGAATAGTTTTACTAGGAGAGCAAGGGTTGGAGTTTAATATTAACTCTTGCTTAGTCTAAAAGAAAGAAACATAACTTAAAAGAACTACTTTCTCCTCTAGTATTTAGGGTGCTCATCAGTTGCCTTAACATAGGCAGTTAGTGACACTTCAGACATCCTGCCTAGTGTTCAGCTGTGTCTCGTGTGAAGGCAGGAATCTCCTCTAAGAGTAATGTCATATCTGCCAGCTTCATGAGAATATCCTGATATGCTTGGACATCTAAAATGGCAGTAAAGATAAACATGACATAAATATATGCTTAAACAACTGAATTGCTTCTTTCATTTTTAGACTCTAATAGAAGTCAGTCTTTGCTATGAGAAGGGTCCTGAATACTCATTTCCATCCGTTTTGAGGGGCTAGCAAGGAAAATAAAACCTGATTACACCAGATTTCTGCTGCTTCCATAGAACTGCATTTTGGACCAGGTCCTTCAAGTAGCCGTAGCTAATATATTGCATATGAAAAATGAAGTGAGACCTAACAACCTCACTCAGCAACTTCCTCTTTGTTTGCAGTGGATGGAAGTGGCTCATCTGCCTGCAGATGTGTTGAATAGTTATGAGTTGTGTTGTAAAAGAGGAAAATACTGCTTATTTTTGCTTTTTCAGACTCTTGTGTCTGTAGTGAATTCTTTCCATGAGAAGATCACAGCCCTAGAAGAAAAGGCTTCACACCTGGAAAAAGTTAGCAATGATGCCAGTAAGGCAACTATAAGTAGATCCATGACAACAGTTTGGCAGCGCTGGACACGGCTCCGGAATGTAGCCCAAGAGCAAGAGAAAATTTTGGAAGATGCAGTGCAAGAATGGAAGGGCTTCAATGATAAGGTAACTTCTGGTCTTGGTAAATCCTCCTTTGTTAACTGTACATAGGTTGTCACTTGTTATAATGCCTTATTAATCATCTTATGGTAGAGAAAGCTGATAGCAGGAATAACAGTGATTTTTCTCAGGTCATATTAAAAAACAGCTATGGAAGATGTAGGTTTAGAAATACTGCCTCCAAGGTTTGCACTGTTCTTCTGTATGCATACAAGTGTAGTAAATACAGAGATATTTTGGTTTCTGATGGTTCTTCAGAATACTCTCCTCTATGTTTTACTTCCCCAGACATTCTAGATTAAGTCAGCCTCTTTTTTTTTTTTTCTTTTTTTTTTTTTTTTTTTTGCCCCTGAGGAGTATGAAGT
>VYZV01042194.1:46708-84175 GCA_013401275.1 Pandion haliaetus
AAACTTGGCATATTCTATATACATGTGGTCACACAGGAACAGAGAACTGGACAGACAGTCATAAATGAGAATCCAGGGAATCCCAAGCTAAAATTCTTTTTAATGAACTAATTAAAAGTTCGAAAGCCATTAGCTTTGTTGCAAGCTGCATGTAACATCTGCATTTGCTAAGTTTATAGAGGCATGTTTTTCCCATTATTCTTAACAATACTGTTTTTCTGTCATTAGTCTCTCCTTGGTGAAGTAACTACTCATCGCCGGGCTGTTGAAAAAATGGCTGAGCAGCAACAGAATAAGTACTTGGGGCTTTATACCGTTTTGCCTTCTGAACTCTCTCTTCATCTAGCAGAAGTTGGGCTGGCCCTTGTAACTGTACAGGATCAGGTAAAGCATAGTAGATAAATGCATTACAGATCCATAGCCCTTGTTTTGACTTTATAACTTAGTAAAATACAGTATCCAAGTGTGCTCAAACTATGACAACATAGAGTAGTTTTATTACCTTCTTCCTTTGATTTAAAGTAAGTTAAATGCAAGTTAATTTCCTTTCAGAAGGAGAGATCTCTGGTTACTGAATTTAATTCTTGTTGTTGACAGATTCAAACCAAAGAAAGAGAAACTCAGCAGATCAAAACATTGAATCAAGAGTTTGGTCAGAAAATCCAGGGGATAGCAAATGAACTAAATGCCATTCTTTCCAAACTGAAAAAGAAAACAAATGATATAGCACAAGCTAAACTTGAACAGAAGGTAAGACAAGGCTTCCCTTATGTGGTTACACCATAAATTCTTCTGAATTGGGACACTCACTTCATACCAAAGTTGTATTTGTGAAGACTTGCATGACACATTTTTTTAGTGTAGTTCAACAGAAGAATGGACAGAAATAAGGGTTGATTGATGAGATTTTTTAATTATATTCTTTGCAAACTAGCCCATACAGGGACTTGAGTGAGTAACAGAACTTCGAGGAGGTAGCTATGAGTAAAAGCAAGTCAGATGGACAATGTTATGCTATTCCTTCTAAATAATGAGTATGACTGGAGTCTGGGAAAGCCTAAAAGGCTCCCAGACTGTTCCCTGTCCCAGTCTGTACTGAAAAGACCATTCTTTACAGTACACGTTTACTTNAGGAGGAGGGCTCGGGGCGGGGGAAGAGATGGGGGAAGGTTTAGTTGAAGGTGGGGGGGTTTGGGCGTTTGGTTTAGTTTTTTAACTACTTAAAGATAAACTTGACCAAGTTACTGCCTGAAAAGTAAGCAAAGCATACCACATAGGAGATTTGGCATGTCTGGCATGTCAAAAATCACCTGTTTATTTTCATCAGTTGCTCTCAATATGCTCCAAAATAGCATTTGCTTTGCAGGAGGTCTCACTGAAATATATCCTGTTAAATTTGGCATATCTCCTTGATTCCAGTAATTAAGCAGGAAGCGAGTGAAATGTGCTTTCCCACGTTGCATAGACAAAAACTCTCTGTCACTGGAGATTTAGTAATGTTCCCTCAACTGCATTTATGTCAGTGCTCAGCTGATACTCCTGAGATTGGGTTGGCTTTGATTACAGCAGTAAATATTTTTATATTAATATTGAAACTGATTGTGAAAAATAAAATAAAAATCTTTTAAATCCATGTGACCCAAGTCAAATGGAACCTTCCCTCACTTTTAAACAGCATATAAATTCTGCATTATTTCTATAGTGGAGACATTTATTTATGCTTGCCTGAAATATGTCTGTCTTTGTCTTTAGATGAGTAGTTCAGCATCTGCCACTTAGTGACAGTTATGTTACCAAGTTCACGCAATAATATTTGTTTATCATAACGGTTGATCATAACTTACACTCTGTGGTGTGTCTGGCAGGATAGCCCTAACCTGAAGAGCTTGAAGTAACTTCTTGAAGCACCTGTAGCTACAGCAGTGTTCTGAATCAATTTTTGACTGATTGCAATTTAAATTTCCCAAAATAATTGGAAAAGGGCTAGAGCGTTTGATGAGACTTATTTTATTTATATTACAAAACCAAGGAACTGTTAACAGCTTGGGTATAAAAACCAAATACAGAAAAACCCCAATACCCCCTCCCCAAGAAACTGTAGTGCATAAGTGTGTTATCAGTCTATAAGAAATACGGAAAAACTTTTAGATTTCCTTTTTAAATTCAGAAACTTTGTAACTATGGTAAGAAAATTGATTTTAAAATCTATTTCTGTTGAAACAGTCTAGCATGATCCAGACTGCTCCTGTGTCAAGAACAAGCTATGAAAATGCAAGTTTCAAATGAAAAGTTTTCATAATGCATTAATGAGTAATTACATATTTCTGAGTTTGTAAAGGTATGTTTTAAGGCAGCAACAAAATGAAACCCCTTTCCAATAAATAAAAATCCTTGTCACATCAATGTGTGCTGACTATTCATTTCAAAAACAAACACAGAAAGATGGCCAAGAACGGTTAATGTCACTCTGATGTGACTCAGTCTTTTGCTATGGTAGGGAAAACGGTTATCTGTTTCAGCCAGGAAGTCAGAGAAGAAAGAGTAGTGGCACACATTTAAGAGATGACCAAACATCCTGCTGTTCCGCTTTCCTGCTTAGAGAAGTATTGTTGGTTTCCAGCCAGAATAAAAATGGAACAAACTATGGAGACTTTGGACAGTGTATAAAGTTGCAAGTTGGACTAGAAATAATCAACTAGAAAGCTAACATTTCCTGGATCGCTGATTTTCTTCTTTTTCTGTCTAGATCCTCGGTGAAGAGTTGGACAGCTGCAATATAAAGCTGTTGGAATTAGATGCATCAGTCCAGGACTTCGCAGAGCAGAACACACCGCTGGCTAAGCAGCTGGCTAACAGGATAGGGAAACTCACTGCATTGCACCAACAGACCATACGGCAGGCTGAGTACAGAGCAGTGAAGCTGAGTCAGGTATGATCTCAAATTTTTTCTGCTGTTTCCTTTCAGAAGCAGAAGGAGCATGCAAACTTCCCATTTATTTTCCTGTAGTTATGCAAGAAGGGGCATTCCTTGGCACATCTGCCTATTATTAGTCAGGGCTTGCATCACACCTCAAAGAGGGGCACAGGCAGGTCAGATCAGGAGCATGGAATAATCCTGTGATGCTGCTTTAACATCCTCTTTCATGAATCATCTGCTGGTTGGTTGCTCTGGTGCCCTGGAAAGATTAGAGATCTTCTCACAAACAGTAGCTTGCTAGGAAATAGTATCTCATTGTACTTTTCAGGGCTTCTCTCTCATCACTGTTACCTATATTTGCAGAATTACAAAAAAAAATTTGTTTTGCTCTAGTCACAATCTATAGATGGTGAATATAATTTCTAGATTCAATAGAAAAGCCTAGATACAATGGCTCTGGTAATGCATAATGTTTATGCAATGCTTCAGCATTCATAAAGATGCTTCCCCTGTGGTTCAAAGTCCCTGAAACTCTTTCTTATGTATTTTTTTGCAAATTGTTGTTATCCCCCAAAAGTCTAGCTAAAAGCAAAGAAATGGATTTTCTGTGGTTCTGCCATCAATACCCTGATAAATGATGAATTCTCTTTTCTGCATGCATAAAAAAACTTCTGTAAGGCTTGAAAAAGATAACTATTTCATGGTAATCTTTTCAGTTTCCTCTGAAAAATTGTTTTTAAAAAAGAGGAAGAAAATTACTATCAAAGTAAGAGTTCAGCCAAAGGTACTTGGTGAAGGGATTTAACCATTAGGATATTTTTGTTCAGCACCAAGAAATCTACTTCCTATCATAAAAAATGATAGGTAAGGCAAACTGCATTCAAATACAGTTCAGTCACCTAGGATTTGATCCATCCTTCATACAGGACAAATGCATGAAAATCAGTGAAATTATTCCTGCTAAGTGAGAAGAAAATTGGAACTAAAGAGTACTTTGCTAAATAGAAATTAGATGAATCGGAAAGCAGAAATTTTGTCCTGTATTTTGAAATAAGTGCAACGTTTCTGTTTTTGGAAATATGACAGACTGAGAGGACAAAGCAGGTTTTAAAAAAAAGGTGATTTCGTCTCTTTTAATGTCATCCCCAAAGAAAAATAAGGAATGACATAAGGGAGCCTCGCAGTGAGCCACAAACTGAACAAGAAGTTATTTTGGAACTTCTGTGTGAGGCTGAAACGTGCAGGAGGTGTACCCTGGAGGGATATATTTGAGCATCAATGCATTCTCCCTGTGTGACCTACATTCCTATAGTGCCTTTTTTCCCTGAAATAGATATACTTGTTACTGGAAGCAGACCTATTTTAACTCCATAAATACAGAAGTAATTAAATTATATTCAACAGTAAGGAAAAGTTTTAACAACTTTTCCCCAAGTTAAAAACAATAAATGAAATAAAATTAATTTTATCTTTCTTTAAGAACTGTACAGAATTACATTTTAGGCTTAAGTTGATTTTTCTTTTATATCCAGGCTGCTTCACACTTGGAAGAATACAATGAGATGCTGGAGTTCATATTGAAATGGATCGAGAAAGCAAATATCCTAGTGCACGGTAGCATAACATGGAATTCTTCCTCTCAGCTTCGTGATCAGTTTAAAGCCTACCAGGTGATTATATGAGCTATGAAATTTAAAGGGCAGTGTATAAAAGTAGTTATTTTCTAAGCAGTGAAGTTTTATTTCCTACTCCTTTTTGCCTCCTTTCCTTGTGGAAAAAAAAAAAGTCTTAAAATGCTAGGTTTCTTTGACTGTTCCCCCAGGTCTTAAAAGATGATTAATCTGTTTTGGAAAAATGTTTTGAAGACTGAAATTAAGATATATTGTTGAATAAAGTTACGTGATTCAAAGTTGATCTCCATATT
This sequence comes from Pandion haliaetus, assembly GCA_013401275.1. Lineage (NCBI taxonomy): Eukaryota > Metazoa > Chordata > Aves > Accipitriformes > Pandionidae > Pandion > Pandion haliaetus. Next base: position 51,550 of record VYZV01042194.1, read on the forward strand.
TACTCAAGTACACTGGCTTCATAGTAGCTTTTGATTGAATACTGTGTCTATAGCCTGTGATTCTATCACACTGAGTACCTCATTGCTGCTAATAGTCCTCTAGAATTTTAGTTAACCAAACATTATTTTCAGTTTGGGATTTTTTTTTTCTTTCTCCTTTACACTAAATTAGAATAGCATTTGTCCTCATCTGATGAGTTTCACACCAAATGTTCTCAGACTGATACCCAATGGATGAGTTTCTTCCAGTTGCTTCCTGAACATCTCACATCAGAGTGATTTGCTGTCCCTGTGACAGTGCAATTTTTTCTGTGTGTGGAATGTGTCAGTGTGGGATCAGTGGAGCAGTTTGATAAGGTTCAAGCTTGCCCAGTGTTACATGACCATGTGAAACAAATCAAAGCATCATAAGATGACCGTGTCTCAGTAATGCCAAAATAAGACTGCATTAATTATGGGTTTTTTACATATACGTTAGTTGTCAGCTGCATTCACTTACATTGGGACAACACAGTATGTCATGCTTTCTTATTCTGAATAGGAACCTCCAGGCAATTTATCCTGAGGGTAGCTGGGAGATAGCATTTCTGGTTTGTTTTTGCTATGGCTTTTTCCCTGCTTCAAAAGTTGATGAGGATATGGGCTTAACCAATGCTATCCCACAGAACACTTTGGTAGCCATTTTTTAGGCAGCATTAATGACTACGGCATCCAAGTGCTTTCTGCTGCTTCCTATTAGGTACATCAGGCTTCCAGAACAAATCCCATCCATAGATTGTGTATATTATATTTTCACAGGCAAGTGTGTACAGCAAAACACTAAAGTGAATGTGTTGCGAAGTACAGCTGCTGAAGCTTCATGAGTTGCTCTTCCGTTTCCCAGTCTCTATAAGCTGAAGCACTTCAGCATACACTGAGAATTAAGCATATTGCCAAAGTCTTACAGGAAATCAGTAGAACCTAATCATATGCTTACAGATGTGTACAAATTGAGGAGTTTGCAGAACAGGAACATACTTAAAGATATGTTTAATCTGAAGATCAACTCTGGCATTCAGTTTGTTCATATCTCCATCTAGACTATGCTTGATGAGTCCGGAGAGATTCATGGTGATCTTGAGGCCATGAGTGAGAGGATTGAGTATCTGGCAAGTGTATACTGTACTGAAGGAATGTCACAGCAAGTGCTGGAACTGGGGCGGCGGACAGAGGAATTACAGCAAGTTATCAAAGTGCGGCTACCAAATCTCCAAGATGCTGCCAAGGTATATGAAAGCAGTTTTTCTAATGCTAGGCTGACAGCTGGGGTGGTGTGTGCATCATGTTTTTGAGACATTTAGCAGTGCAGATTATCTGTGGTCTATAAAGGGCATGATTGTGTTGTCTTAAGTTAGGTATCTTGCGCCATTTGAGATACTGTCTTCAGGTGCTGTTCAGATGGGGACAGGATTCCTGCAGGTCCTGTCATATCTGCCCATTCTGGGTGGATGTATTGGGGATCATAGTGTGTCTCAAATGGCACTAAGCACCTGTGTTTAGATACTTGAAAAATGTCTGTGTTGGCACTTATACTGTGCCATTTCCTTTTTTTTTTTCTCTCAAAAGATATCTAAAGCCTGCTATCTATTATCTCAGATCAGTATTGGACCAGACCAGAATTCCATAATGTAAGACCTGCCTCTACAAGGGATTGCCATGAAAAGAACGAGCATGCTTCTTCATGTCCCTGACATTTCTGTGCAGCTCTTCCATACGGGTTTAGTGTTAATGTAAATGTGTGTTATGCTTATGCAGTGCCTGAGGGCATGGTAAACTGGTGCAAGACACAGGGGAAAGCACAGAAGTCTTTTCTACCTGCTCTTACCTTCAGGGCAAAAAATTTTACCTTTTTTTTTTTTTTTTTTAATTGATACAATAATTCAGGAAAAAATGAATATTGGAATGGTATAATTAGTATATTTATAGGGGTTGTTCTGCTGTCACCTGCTACAATTACACACTACTAAATAGGAAAATACCTAAAGACAACTAAGAGAATAGGCTATCACCAATTGTTAGGACAATCACAGCTAAGGTTAAAAGTGGTCCTTTTCCACATTTGACTCTTATTTTACAACATTTGTAGGACATAGCAGAAATGCTGCAGCAGCCATAACAGTGTAACAGAGAGGTTTTGAAGAAGACTGCTTTCCATCACAAAAGCACAAATCAGTAAATCGCAGTTTATGAGCTGAAGGCTTTTATTATTTTTTAATTTATTTTTCATGGAACAAACCAGAGATTTACATACAAGTAAGCATAGTAGAAGTGAAACTTACTAGCTTCAGTTCTCAGAGAAATATTGGAACAATTGAATAAACTATTTGTAAATTCTTGTAAGAAAACATGGAGATGAATAGAAGCCAACAAAAATTTACAAAGGAAGAAAATCATATCGAAAGTGACCAATTGAATGTGAAAGTAATATATTTTTATATAAATGTACAATATGTCATATATCTTGACTTTAATAATGTTTCACATGATATTATTAACAATGTTAATAAGTTTATCTGGTTGCAAATACAATTGGTATGCGTAAAGCTGGCTAGAAAACTTACCCGGTGTGTAATTATCAATGGTTCACAGCCCAAAAGGAGGGCTACATCAAGTAGGGTTTTGCAGGCTTCTCCCTTGCACCTGGTACTATTCAATATTTTCATTAATGAGTTGGGTGACAGTTTAGAGATCATGGCTTTCGGGATGCTTAGACAACACCAAATATACAGGGACTACCTGAAAAAAATTAGGCTGCTATTCAGCAGAGACAGGGGCAAATTGTAACTTTTAGACAGGAATAACCAGGCATGTGTTCGTCTGAATGAGGAACTACTGGCTTGGCACATCCTGTTTAAAGGTCTTAAGTTTAATAACGTGGATCATGGAAAAATGAGCGAACAATGTCACATTGTTTTAAAAATCCAAATACCATGCAGAAAAAAAAAGTATGTAGTTGTAAGGTATGTGAAGTAGTCCTTTTGTTCTGCCTATTGGTTACTAGTGAGGTTTCAGCTGTGTCCAGTTTTGCACTTGAAAAAAGATGTGGACTGATTGGAAGAAGAACAGAGGATAGTGATGATTCTGATATGTGTACACATCTGTAGCCAAGATGCATGAAAAAGGATTATCCTAACATACGATGTATTCAGAGAGAATAAAAATATATTTGTTCTTTATACCTGTTGTTAAGGGGATAGTAAATAGGGGATTGAAATTGCAACAAAAGATAACTTTGTCAGACCATCAGAAAAAAACTTTCTACAAAAAAGAGTACTGAAATGGTGGAATATGTTTTCTGTAGAGATAAGTGGGACTCCACTGCTAGTGGTCTTTAAGAATGGCCTGTAAAGATAAGACAGTTATGTCCTGTCTTATTACAGGAAGATGACTAGAGGACATCTTGTGTTCCTTTCTAGGCCTCAGACTTTATGAAATTAGCTTTATAAAGTACATGCTGTATTTGAGATTGAGGAAGTACTTAAAATAATAACTCTGGCTTTGTGTCATGGTTAACCCCAGCCGGCAACTAAGCACCACACAGCTGCTCACTCACTCCCTCATGGTGGGAGGGGGGGAGATCAGGAGGGTAAAAGTGAGAATACTCGTGGGCTCAGATAAAGGCAGTTTAACAGGTAAAGCAAAAGCTCTGCACGCAAGCAAAGCAGAACAAGGAGTTAATTCCCCACTTCCCATGGGCAGGCAGGTGTTCAGCCATCTCCAGGAAAGCAGGGCTCCAGCACGCCTAACGGAGACTTGGGAAGACAAACGCCATCGCTCTGAACATCCCTCCCTTCCTCCTTCTTCCCCCAGCTTTATCTGCTGAGCATGACGTCACATGGTCTGGAATATCCCTTGGGTCAGTTGGGGTCAGCTGTCCCAGCTGTGTCCCCTCCCAACTTCTTGTGCAACCCCAGCCTCCTTCCTCGCTGGTGGGGTGGGGTGGGGTGAGAAGCAGCAAAGGCCTTGGCTCTGTGTAAGCACTGCTCAGCAGTAACAAGAACATCCCTGTGTTATCGGCACTGTTCTCAGCACAAATCCAAAACATAGCTCCATATCAGCTACTATGAAGAAAAGTAACTCTAGCCCAGTCAAAACCAGGACACTTTGAGGTTTCTTCTTCTAGACTGCCATATGACTGGTATTTTTATCCAATATTTTAAACGTTCAAAATTCATTGTTAAAACTATGAATTAGTTTGGGCACTGTATATAAGGGAGGTAGCTACAAAATCCAGACAGATATACTTATAGTGATTTTTCTTCTTTTTTTTTCTTACTTATCCCTGAATCAAATGTGTTGTGTTACAGGACATGAAGAAATTTGAAGTTGAGCTGAGAGCTCTGCAGGCTGCTCTGGAGCAAGCCCAAGCCACACTGACCTCTCCGGAGCTCGGGCATTTGAGCTTGAAAGAGCAACTTTCTCACAGACAGGTAAAAGGCCAGGACCTCAAAATGAGCACTTGAGTAGTGTGAGCTTACAAAAAGAATAATGAATGTTGGTGAGACTGATTGCGGTGTTTCTTAGGTGGGTCATTTTTTCAGAGTCTAGCCCCAAATTACTGCCAAGGGAATAAGAGATGGAATGGGAAAAATCATTCCCTCAAAGGGAATGGTTGAAGTATAATCCTTTATGAGTCTTTTCTCTAGGTTGATGCAATTCTGAGAAATGTGCCTCTAATCCAAGTTTAATCCGTATTAATAATAATAATAATAATAAAGCTCAGTTCTTATCCAGTGCTTTTCATCAACAAGTTCTTAATGTACTTCAGAAGGAATTCTGGATTGTTATCACCATTTTATTGATAGAGATGTAATGAGATAGTCTGTTGCTAGCTCCCCCAATAGCCAATTGGAAAGCTAAGAGAAAATTCAATTTTCCTTAAGCCTAGTTACATTTTTGTATGTTTAGTTGAATTACCTCTGTAAGATATTGCTGCTTTCTGTATTGCACTTGGCCTGCTATAGAGATTTGTCAATTTGTTATTTTTGGTCTCAGTCTCACGACAAGAAAAATAACCCAAGTTACAGCTTTCTGAGTTGCTTAAGAAATGTTTCTTGCTGTAAGCTAATATAGAGAATTAACTGTCTTAGTCTGCCAGTGAAAACTAAATGTCAACAGGTCCACTTCAGGATTAAAATCTGCAGAAAAACTTACGGATGAAAGGTAAATTTGCAGAGCTTTCCCTTTTGATTAAAATATGCAGTCTTTATTCTAGGCACTTGCAGCCAAATTTCAGAGTATGGCATTGAAGAGTGTAAGTGAAACACATCACCCACCATAAGAGTAAAGGAATACGGAGTTTACATTGCTGTTTATGTGTATTCTTTGTCCTGGCTCTAGCAGGTCTCACAATATGACTTTCTTTTGTACAGAAAGGGGCTGTAGCCCCTGCCCACCTGTTTCACCAGACCAGAGAGGGGGTCTTGGAGAGTTCCTGGCTGGCATGCAGCCCCCAGGGTGCCTCTGGGTGCTGACTGCACAATAAAGGCACCCTTTGCCAGCAGTACGGGGCCTGCCAGAGGAAAGAATAGGTCATTATACCGAATCTCTGGTAGTTTATCCACCATATGTCAGGAAGGCACAGAAATAAAGAGCAAACCACAATACGCTCATCAGTATGCACTTCAGACTCATTTAGCTATTTTTTTCTGCACATGGTATAGGGGAAGGGAGACAACCAGTCTCTTTATCCCTGTTTGCCATATACATTGTCTAGCTGATTTATCCCTATTGAACTTAAAATATTATTCTAATGTGCTAAGGCCCTTTTCATCAACTTTGCCTTTTCCTTTTTTTTTTTTAATTGTTTTTCTTTTTCTCTCTGTGAATACATTACCTAATGAAGATAAAAAGAATTCTGATGAAATCTATTCTCCAGTCATTGCACTTAGACCCTTCTCATACATATGAACAGACAGCTTGAATGGACATTGTGAACGGAACAGAGACTATTAACAAAGGCATCCAGTGCATGATTATTCAGAGGAAAAGATTTCTGTGTAGCTGTGTTCCTTTCTGTTTGATTGCCTTTTAAATTTTAAGCAACATTTTCAGCCATGGTTTGTATTTTCAAAGGAAGGCTGTGAGCACAATGGGATTTATTTGCTGGTTTGAAAATGTGCTTCTGTGTCCCAGCAGGGAGTTCACTCAGATTTTAACATTAAAATATGTGTATACATAAATGACTCCTATGCTGCTTTGATTTGTGGATTTTGTAAAGATATTTTTTTCAAATATGTTAGCAGAAATATTTTTGTACTTAGACGCTTAGAAATATTTTTATTCCTATTATATGAGCTTTTTTCTCAACTAATATTTAAAAGAATGCTCACTTCAGAATGCACAACTCCAGACAAAGTGTGTCCTGATTATATTCAATTTAGAAAACAGATAATCAAATTTGTTTGGTTTAGTGCTTGAACTTATCAATATTTTTCTTCTGCTGCATGAAACGCTCTGGGAGTTCTGCAAAACTCACTTACTGTGGCACTGACTTTATTTGTAGCATCTGTTGTCTGAAATGGAGTCACTGAAGCCAAAAGTTCACGCAGTACAAGTCTGCCAGAGTGCCCTGAGGATTCCCGAAGAGGTGGTCACCGGCCTGCCGATGTGCCACAGTGCTCTCCGGCTCCAGGAGGAGGCCAGCCGCCTGCAGCACACTGCCATTCAGCAGTGCAACATCATGCAGGCGAGTGTAACTCCGTCCTGTAAATTACTCTAACTTGAGCAGTGCCATACAGATTGTGATGAAAACAGAGAATTCCCTATCTCACTGCATTCCTTTTTCCCGTGTAGTACGACTAGGAAGTTCCCCACTAAGTTTCGGACATTTCTGACTCTGTGGTTTAGGGGTCTTTAACGTTCATGATCATGTTAACTGTTGATTTACTCATCAGACTCTCATCTCGGTTCTTTCCTCGATCTTGCTATGGTTTTTGTAATGCTGTTAGGATTAACCAGACAAGTAGCGAATATACAGCTGTATGCAGGCTAATTTTATAATATATGTAATCAGTTAATGAAATTAATATATCGTTATAATATCAGCTGCTTAGAGTGATTGTATAAAAACTATTGGGTTAATTAAATAGTTTTCTAGGATAAAAATAATTATTTTATTTTCCTTTTATTTAAAATTTACATATATTTGCTTTCTGATTTTGGAGTCATTCAGCATCTGTTAAATTTGCATTTTCAAGTTTTGCTAAATGCAGGAAAACTAGGATTCATTTGATTGTTCGAATTCATAATTGAACGTGTAAATTGTATTTCCAAGGAAGAGAATAACCTTTTACTTTCCTGCTATTTTAGTGATACAAAAATACATAATGAGCTAGGTACAACTACAGAGCTTCAAGTTAGGTAGCAGACCAGACTTCAGATCATTAAGGATACTTAAAGGTACTTAAGTATAAGGAAGGATACAATGTCAAACTGAAAAGTTTTAAAAACAGGTTAGACAAACTGCTGGTGAATCTATGGTAGAAAGAATTGATACTAGACTGGTAGGATAATGGTCTGCATCAATCTTCATAATTGTCTCCCAGCTGTATTTTCTGTAAAATCTAACTTTTTCATATAGTCTTCCCACTTCATAAATGGAGGCTTGAAGTGAAAAAGCAGATGAAAATGCTTTATAGTAAAACCATGAGACTAGGCAATGCTGTCTTTTGGCGGGTATGTTTGGTACAGATACTTGTTGGAAGCAGAAATTCTAGCTCCTTGTATTGGATACCTAAAACATCATGTTATGTGAACCATTTTTTGGAAATAGTTAGATAAATGAAACCATTGAATTCATTGCAGTTCACAATATTTCTGAAGAAACTTTTTCCTGACTATATTCCTGCTTTGCTTATCCAGATGCAAGTGCCAGATAGTCTGAGTTTCCTCCACTTCAGAAGGGAGATCAGTCGTGCTTGGACTAAGTAAATACTTATTTTCATGTAGACAGTCAATATTTTTTTTCCCCTCTGTAGGAAGCAGTGGTTCAGTATGAGCAATATGAGCAAGAAATGAAACAGCTGCAGCAAATGATAGAGAGTGCCCATCGTGAGATCCAAGACAAGCCGATAGCAACCAGCAACATTCAGGAACTCCAGGTCCAGATTTCACGGCATGAGGTAGGAGAGCCAAAATGCAAACACATGGGCTCAATGGCAGTTCGTTGACTCAAAAAACTTTTCATAAGAAATGGTCATAGATTAGCTGAGTAGCTTCTCAGACTTGCTCAAGGCTAGTTGAACAGATAGACTTAATACCAGATCGAAAACTCGTGCTGTTGGTGCAGTACGGAGTATTCATTCGTTTAGTTAGTTAGATGTGTGCTAATCTTGAGGCAACATTATGACAAAAGCATTGCATAATTAAGGGACAGTTAACATAGGTACTGGACTGAGAAGTGTCCTGGAAGTCAATGTTGAGCAGTCAGTCAGGTGATCACTGCTAATTCATTGACCCTTTAATATATAAGTATGTTATGTGTGTGTGTATATATATATACTGAAGTACTTACTCATTTCCATCCCAGTAATGTTCTGTAAAATAACACCAAGAGACTTGAATCACAGGAAAACCACAGTAGATTTGGAGGAAAAAGGCTTCTTTTAAAGTCATTGTTGGGAAGAGTTTTGCCCTGTGGAGTTACAGGCCCTGCCCTCAAACTCATTGATCGTCAGCCCTCGAATGAGTTGGGACAGTCTCTGTGCAGCCCTTTTGCTCTGCTGGCATGGGAGCTCTTGAGCCCTTTTCCTCTTCACCTGACTGTTGTGTATTTCTTGGGATAGACTATGCACCACTGATCTCTGTGTGTCACTTTTGGCACCAGATGGCACCATTTCTTTACCTTTGAATTAAAGTTATCTGTGGTATTATGTAATACAACCTAATGTTATATGTGTTGCCCATTTTCTATCCAGTTGTTACAAAAGTCATTTAGGATGATCGTAGAGCAAATTGCCTAAAAGAAACACTACTGGTTTTTTAGTACTGAATTAATAACGCTACTATTCTCTGGCCAAATGTTCTGGAACAGCAAATGCAGGAGAGTGATTTCAGCGGTACAGGGTAATATTGCTGGAGGAAGGAATGATGCTGCAGGGGGAAGGAATTAAAAATGGGGCAGCTTAAGTTTCATCTGCATTTGAACAAGTTCAGTAGCTAGGAGTCCTTCTAAACATCTGCAGGAAGACAGCAGCTTTACTCTGTTGCACATCTTGGGATCAACCAGAATGGACAGGTTTCATACTTGCAAGCTTTCCACATTTAGGGGTAAGGAGTTTTGAAAAACTGAGATATGCATATTTTTGGCTCATATTTTGTCTGCTAAATACCTGTGGAAAAGCATAACATAAAGGGGATATACTGAACCCTGTATTACTATACTACTTCAAAAGGCAAGTCCGTCAAGATGCTTGTTAGTTGTGTTATTAATTTAAGAAGACATCAGTTACCAGATTCCTTGTTGAAGCCTGCATGAACAAGAACCTAAAGGGACATTTGTATTGCTATATTTAGAATTAAAATAAGAGGAAGAAAGCAGCAGGAAAGTACACCCTGATTTGTAGGAAGCTTATGTTACTGTGCATGTACGTAACGAGTTACATTCTGGAACTATGTTTACTGAACCATGTTTCTTTAGACTTTCCGATAAAAATGTGGGCGAATATCTCCATACTTGTAAATTATTTTAATGGACAATACAGTACCTCATAGGACATTGGTTTTATATGTGGCTTTATTTTTTTCACAATCACATTTTTGCCTCCTTTTCTTTGTTTTCAGTTGAGAGAGGTATGTTAGGTACTCAGTGCATTGGACATTAATGCCACAAATGTTATTGCGTTTCAGTAATATTGATGGAGTTAAGTAAGTATATTGAATGACAGTAATTTCCTGCTGAGCCCCAGAGATGTCATTCATTGAGCATTAGTGAATGACTGGTACTTGCCAGATAGAGCAGATAACTATTCCAGCTGCTAGACGTTAAAGTTATGGCTTGATTTGATTGCAGTTTGGTTTCCGATTGATCTAGTTGGTGATTTACACTCAAGACTTTGCTTAGTCTTCAAGGTAAGCCTTGGAGCTCCAAGAGAGCTCCTTTTGTTGCTAACATGACAGACAGTAACCAGGTACCACTGAAACCCAGGCAGTAAAGTATCACCTTCAGTCTTTGTGCTGCTTCCATTTCTAACTCTGTATTTCTTGCTGTGACTGTTCTGCACTGTGATTTTGAGGAAATGGTTTCCTGAAAATGTTATACAACCAAAAAAATCCTTTAATTTTACCAGCCTGAAGCAGTAATCTTACTTACTTTTCAAAAGATATTGTAATTATTTCTTATTCTACCTGCTAGATCTTGCAACTTCTGTTGCTATTTTTCCTTGAAAACTTGTGTGTGTTGAAAAAAGAAAAGCAGATATAAACATAAAGCAGAAATATATATTTGAATGAATAATCACTGATTTAGCAAGCAAGCTTATACAAATGTTTATAGATCAAAATTCTATCATGTTACTGGGCCTCTAGGGAGACAGGAACAATAGCTTTGGCAGAAATGTGACTCTTCCGCCATTTTTTATTTTAAGTGTATTAATTGAAAGCGTTGAAACTGGACACTGAACTGGGCAGCAGTACAGGGTAGGAGAGAAGTCAATTTCTAAGGCTATTCATTTCTGTCTTTCTTCTCTGACTAAACTTAAACTTACAATGATGTTTGGCCATGCAGACAGACCATTTCATAGCCATAAAAAACAATATTTTAAAATACACTCTGCTTTTGGCCAGGTTCCCCAGCTCTTTTTAAGGAAAGGTTAGTACTGTGTGCAGCTCAGCTTTTTAACTCTGAAGACTTACACAGACCCAGAACAAGATTAAAGTATAGCTTATCCAAACACTAGGAAAAAGCGACCCAGTCTGCATTTAATCTTATTATGGGACTGATTGTTCCTATCACATTTGATCTTGTTAGACCCTGTGAGTTATTGTTTGAACAGTTCTTTTCTTCTGGCGAGAGCTGAATGGGGCATTTTGTACAGTTGTGGTTACCACATGACCTCATTTCCATGGCATGCACTGAGCGGAGAAGCTTCATCTTCCTCAGACAAATGGAAATAGAACAGGAGAAAAAATAGGACAGGAAGAGGGAGAGATGTTCCCCTTTGCTGCAGTCTGAAGCTTGTAGGCGTCATGTCAGGTTCAGGCTGGATGCAAGCGGGAGGTCTCCCTCCTTCCCTCCCCTCTGCGACTACCATGCACGCATTGCCTTTCGCAGCAGTTTTCCGGCTTCGCTTCAAAGCTCTCGGCTCTGCGGTTTAGCTGTGCAGCCAGACGCAGCCTGGCTTGTTCCCTCCACTGTCAACATCCTGCTCGTCAGCTAGTGCGGAGGCTTATGCAGGGTTTCTGAGAGGCAGCGCTAGGATGTTATTGGCTGGGCTTGGAGGAGAGAGCTCGCCTTCACCACGGAAGCCGAAATGCTGCTGGTCCTGTGGCCTTTATTGGCTGCCTCTGCATTAGCAAAAAAAAAATGTTTCCTCAGGAGCTGGCTCAGAAGATCAAAGGATACCAGGAGCAAATTGCTGCTTTGAATTCGAAGTGTAAGATGCTGACAATGAAAGCAAAACATGCCACCATGCTGCTGACGGTGACAGAAGTGGAGGGGCTTTCAGATGGAATGGAGGAGCTGGATTCAGACCTGCTCCCAGCACACCCCGCTCATCCCTCGGTGGTTATGGTAAGGAATGCATTGGTCTCGGTACTGTTATCTGAGCTGCTTGCTTTTGCATCATTGCAGCACTATTGTGTAGCAGATTGCTGCAGCTCACCTCCACATTTTGCCTTTGAAATGGCTGGAGTGTGGCAAACCAAACAAGTTGCAGATTCCCCTTCCTGTATTTTGCTTTATATGGGTTTTCAAGACTTGTTGATAAAGGATGAAGTTATTTAACAGACAAATACCAGTGGAAGTTGTCTGTAATAAGATGCAAATATAGGGCTTTTTCGTAGCTGTCAGCGTGCAAGAGCAAATGCTAAGAAACTACTGAATTGCAGGGATAAGATAAAAACAGAATAAATATTATTTCATAACAAGTTGCAGTGTATAGGCTTTCCACACCATATTTTTAAAGCTCTTGTCTTAAAAAGTTGATGTGATAATTGACAGTACGCTGCTATATCTCAGATGAGTGTGTTGGAAATGAAAGCTGGCTAAGTACTGCCATAGACCTCATCTTTGAATTACTCTGCTTTTGTTTTTTTCTAATTGGGTCTCATTACAAACATAACTGCTGATGCTATGGGGCTTTTCATCTGACGGAAAGTAGAGTGCGGATTTCTGGATTTATCACTGTGTAACAGTGTTGGGGAAGCGGGAAGAATATCTTGCTACTGGATTGTGTGTATTAAATTTCAAGTCTGTTCCTTGTTCTAACCAGGCCTGGATACTGAGGCCAATACTGCATTATTCTGTAGCTCTCCATAGTATTCACATATGCGGCAGTTTTTGTAGAAGACGACACCTAGGCAAACCCTAATTTGTTTTTATTCAGTTGCTTGCTATACATTTTCTTTTAAATTCATTAGGGTACAGGAGAGCATGTTCATACTGAAGTATGACAAGTAAATGAGACTGTTAATTCAACCAGATTTTTAGACTGGGAAATGTAAGAGCATGAAGTACGACTAAATGTCATGGTAATTCTGGCCATGTGTTGTTTTTCTTGTTTTGATCTCAACCTCAGTCAAACCGAAGTTGAGGTAACTGATTTTCTTCCTGTGCTCTGGGGTTGCTTTTCCTGTGGCAGATGACTGCTGGTCGCTGTCACACGCTGCTCTCCCCTGTCACTGAGGAGTCTGGGGAGGAGGGAACCAACAGTGAGATTTCTTCTCCGCCTGCCTGTCGCTCTCCCTCACCTGTGGCTAATACAGATGCTTCTGTTAACCAGGTACCTCCCTCTTGGCATTCATTCAGCTTTTCTCTCAGACATGCATGGTTCCATTCCACAGGTGGTTTATTTAATCCTCTGAAATAATATTTACCCATAGCTCTAAGGAACTGAGTCTTTAACCTCTAACCTAACTGAACCTTCGGGTTCTAGTTAAAAATGGATACAGATATTGACTTTGGAGTTTAAAATGTACAGATCTTGTGTTACAGCTATTCACTATTTTTAAAAATAAATTTTAAGTGACAATTACAAAGCTTTTCCATGTCACTACTATTTTCTATTTATAACAATTTTTTTTTTCTTAGTAGTATTTAATGGAAACTTGCATCCTGAGAAAAAATGCGATTTTGTACTCCCCATAATAAAACATTGCGTTATGTCCATATACATCTATCTTACTGTGCCATTGGCGTTGTAGCATTGAAGTCACAGTCTGATATCTTCCACTTCATACCGTTTCAAGTATTAACTTTTATGTATTTCTTTTCATGTATTGTTCATTCCATACTTTCTGTGACAGTCTATTTTAAGTGCTAATGAGGCAGATCAGTGAAATCACTGAAGTCAGATTTTAAATCAAAACAGAGGGCTCTCTCAGTTCTAATAGGAGCGAGTGTACATCAGCATTGATTGAAATGCAAGCAACAAACCAGCACGTTGAGCATCACCCCTGTGAAGGCACACATAAAATGTTAAGCTTTAGAAGTTTAGGAACGAGCCTTAGAAGCAGTCACCACCTCACTGAATTAATCATGTTGTGGGTTTTGTAGTTGGTTGTTTCATTTTGCATTTGCGTCTGCTTCCAAACTTGACCACTGCAGACTTAAAGGGTAGAGTGTGTTGTGTTGCATTGCTGAGTAGAATTGGAGAAGTTTGAGCAAGATGCCCGTTGATTCCTTCCACTAATTTCAAAGATGCATATGGTGCTATAGAAGTTGCTAAATATAAATGATTTGTTTTCATGAACGGACGTGAGAAAGAATAGTAAGGTAAGATAGTAAGAATGGTGACAAAATCTTCAACAGCATAATAAAAAAGTTGTGTAATGAATGAGAAGACTTTTTCTAGTGTTCTGTTATTTCAGATAATCACAAATTTCCTAGTAAAATTTACTTACAGTAGAAAGGCAGGTATATATTTCAGCACAAAAATCTTATGACAGTGTTAATCAGTGAAAAAGTTAAAGGACCAAGAGCAGCTTGCTTCCTAATAAACAAAGCCAATGCAGTTCATTACATTTCTCTGAAAATGTAAAACCAGGCTAACAGCTCCAGTAAGTCACATAGTAAGGAAAAACCAGTGAAGATACTGTTGCACCTCGAGCTGACACCAAAATGCAAGTTTTAGAACCTGTGATTTACTAGGGCAAGCAAAATTGAACAAAAAGATGATGTCTTTCATTTAGCAGAAGATCTTTGAAAGACATAAAATTGATGGTATAATAACCTAAAAAACTTACAGATGAAGGTTTCTTCAGTGTGGTTAATGTTGAAACGAACTGCACGGACTATGCAATAAGCGGAAGAACATTCCAAAATGCAGTGGTTTACTTACAAAATGCTTAGGTTCACACTCACATGAAATTAAAACTAAAGAAGCTGTGAAACTGCCAGTGCTGATCATGATGAATGCCCAGGGAGGCTTCAGGAAAGAAGGTTGGTTAAAAAAAAAAAATTCTAGGTACTAGTGAATTAGGAGCTTAAATGTATGTTAAAAATATTTTGTATTCAGTAAAACTCAGCAAAACTAATTTGTAAATGTTTTGTTTTAAAAAGTAGCCAGTGTTAAGAGAAATAATTTCTCACAGGAAGATCACCTGCAAAATATAAGAAAAACATGTGAACAGGAACTCTAGAAAGTAAAGAATTACATTAATTTAGTCTTTGGAAAAAAACTAAAAGCTCTTATGAAGTCGGGGTTGGGGAGGGGAAGGGTAGGTGTTAAGACTGTTTTTAAATTCACCCCTAATAATCTCTCTACAGTCTTTCATCGGCATTTCTTAGCATCTCTTGATAGTGAAATGTAGCTAGTCTCAATTCAGACATCTGTGAACGTTTTTTTACATAACTAACAACTAATGAGAATGTAAACCAAGTGCCAACTGTGTATTAGTGGAAATACTGGTTCTACATATTGAAATAGATTAAAACAAGACCATAAATACAAGAAAGTGACAGATCTAGCACTGTTATAAGGTAACGGTTGCCCAGGTTGTTTGTTTTGTACTGAAACTCCTCTAAAAACAATGGAGTGGGGGGGAACTATAAATATGTTAACTTTGAAAAGGCTCAGGAATTTCATAGTATATAATAGTTCAGTAATAGCTAAGAGTCCTTCAGTGCATTTTATTGTGATGTATAGCAATATCAGACACTTCATCTGTGCTGCAGTACTGAATGAGAGTCCTTTGGGGCTAAAACTTCTCACACTTAACCAAAGATATAGTTGATTAAAATTTAGCACATTTTTTAAAACTTGTTTTCCAGATACACAATGCAGAGCAATTGAATTGAAAAAGCTGAAGTGTTGTCACAAAGCCTTGGAAGCCACAGCTGATCCTGTGCTTCAAGTCTTCAGCACTGGGTCACTGTTAAATGTCTTTCTATCTCCCTGTACACAGCCTACTTAATTATTCTTCCTCCTTCCCTTATGAAAACTCATCTAGGGTGCAACAGCCCTTGTTAAATATCTTTTGAAATCTAAACACACCCTTTGCCCCTACACCCTAACAACAAAGCTTGATTACTGTTCATTGCTAATTTTCGTAAAAGCGGGCATGAGATATTAGGGCTTTTATAGGGGCAACAAAATCTGTTACTTATAAGAACATCTGGATTCACACTACCATCATGTGAAAGCCCTGCCAAAAAGAAACTGCCATGTTGTATACTCCAGAAAGTAGTTGAAAAGATAGGGAAAGGGATCGCTTTTCCCCTCTCTGTAAAAGCAAGCCCTTTATTCTGGAAACCATGATTAAGAAGACTCAGAAGCACAGCTTTTCTATTGGCCTTGAGAGAGACTAGCTAAGGACTGGAGAGTAGCTGCACACAAGGCAAAATGAGAAGTTGCCTGCACTGGTGCAATTTTTCACTGTGACTTGGGAAGATCAGTTCCGGTCAGAATAAAAAAATTCTGAAATTGCAGTACTGACCGCTGTGCTAAACTGCTACCTATTCTGTGTTGGCTCCTAGACATCATAAACATTTTATCCTTAAATTTTTCAAGTTTCTGAATTGTTGCCTTTGAAAAAGTACCTCATCTGTCACTTTTGGACAATTTGACGTGTGTGACCTGTTTTCTATGCTCTTCCAGAGCTTGTTTGGTTTTGTTCACATATTGGATTAGATGACGTGTTGAAATGACATTGGGAAATAAAGATTCTGCTACAAATTAGGGGACAAACAGGGGGATGATCACTTCCCCAGTCCTGCTGGCCACACTATTTCTGATACAGGCCAGGATGCCATTGGTCTTCTTGGCCACCTGGGCACACTGCCGGCTCATATTCAGCCAACTGTCAACCAGCACCCCCAGGTCCTTTCCCGCTGGGCAGCTTTCCAGCCACTCTTCCCCAAGCCTGTACCATTGTGTGGGGTTGTTGTGACCCAAGTGCAGGAGCCGGCACTTGGCCTTCTTGAACCTCATACAATTGGCCTCGGCCCAACGATCCAGCCTGTCCAGATCCCTCTGCAGAGCCTTCCTACCCTCGAGCAGATCAACCCTCCCTCCCAACTTGGTGTTGTCTGCAAACTTACTGAGGGTGCACTCAATCCCCTCGTCCAGATCATTGATAAAGATATTAAACAGAACTGGCCCCAATACTGAGCCCTGGGGAATACAGTTTGTGACCGGCTGCTAACTGGATTAACTCCGTTCACCACCACTCTTTGGGAATTTGTATTTATACACATTTATACTCTTTACATTTGTCGTACAGCAAATGATCTGTGGCCTATTTGGTAGGCACAGCTCTGTAAGCTGCCAAGCGAAAGGCACTTAGTTTTCTCTCAGTCACATGGCTTGACATGCTGAATTTTCCTCCTCATCATACAGGATCAGGAAAGAAGAAATTTGAGAAATTTGCTATCATTGAAGGCGGATTTTCCAAGTACGCTTTTCAGTAGATTTTGAGCAAATTTTATGCAAATATTGTGATAGCTCTTGAGGAGATTTGGTCCAACCTAATAGAAATCAGTGGAAAATCTCTTACTGATTTCACTGGCAGCAAAACTGTCTTAAATTTTTCGCTGGGGCATTTACAAATTCAAAATGATTGAGGAAACTAGACAACAGCTTCTGTGTTACATGATCTGGAGCATAGTTCAGTGAGGCCGCTGAATGAGAAGGAAGGTTGCAGTGTTTTTCACCTTCCAAATAGATGTGGTGGTAACTGTTATACGTGGTTTCAGTTTGAAATAATCCTTGTCATCAAGTCTGCTTTCCTGACTTAAATATAGCTACTGTGCATGTTTCCTTAATTTTACATTTTCTGTAGATCTTTTTAATTGTCACCTGCAATAGTTGAAGAAATTCCCATACGCTAAGTATGGAAGTTCTGGTGAAAAACAGTTCCACCCTGAATTTTCAATGGTAATTTGGACATTTGCCCAATTTTCTTAGCACTTTTGGTCCCTTTTCCCACTATCTTTTTTAAGTTAAATGAGAGTACCTGTTTGTTTGAAGGCTTACTATAAGCTAGTGCTTCAAACTCTTCCTTACATCCCTGACTAGTCCTACAGCATATTCCTTTTTGGTTCTTCTGTTGCCTTCTCTGTGCTAGTGTTATTATTATTAGGGTGGTATTCTTCGCCACCTACAGTACCACAACGCACTGTCTGTTATGATGGGTTTTCCCCATGTGTAGTTGTGATGATGCTAGAACAATACTCCCACTTGTAGCACTCCCCTCCCAGCCTTTCCATGTCTGTCCATAGTTGCCTTCTGCACCTCCTAGCTGCATCCACAATCTTCATCATAGTGAAGCTCCAAACCATACTAAGTGTACTACTATTAAATATTTGTTTACTGTGTTGCTCAGAGGTTTCCTGGTGGTTTTGGCTTTGTGGGTTTTGTTTTATTTTAATAGACATACGCAATGGGGCAGTGTGTGTGGGGATAATATGCAGTATCTTTCATTTTGGAAGTACAATAACGTGCTTCGTGCTTGTAGGACATTGCTTATTACCAAGCCTTATCTGCTGAACAGTTGCAGACAGAAGCTGCTAAAATTCAACCCAGCACTTCAGCCACCCAGGAGTTTTATGAACCAGGCTTAGAATCAGCCACTAGTGCCAAATTAGATGATTTGCAGCGTTCTTGGGAAACACTGAAAAATGTGGTAAGTCTTCATCTGGAGAGTTCAAAATAATCTGCTAGCTTGTAAGGAAAAAAATGCAAAGAACTGGTTCAGCTAATATTCTTCTCTGCAATTTTTGGTTTTCAGGTGGCAACAGGAATTTTTAGTTGTGATATTATATTCTCCTATTTCTGTTTGAAAGCCTGTGCAGGATTGACCTCTATTAAGAAAAAATAAAAGTTAAGGCTGATAGTTGCCTTCAGAAATATTGGCTATTGTCAGACTATATTCCATAACCTAAGAGGGAAATCCACTCAGGCTGGATGAGCTGGCAAAAAAGGCCCAAGAATCCAATTTCTCCAAATACTGAGTCAACTCAACAACTTTGTACATGGTAGTGCAGCATAATCATTCACTGCTGTATGAAAATGGTCAAAGTTTTGATCACGTGCCAGAAGTTTTAATTCTTTGTAGAGGCATAGTAGCTATTATGGGCCATTAAGAACTATGCATCTAGCAAATAGTGCACATCCACGTTTGAGTGCATGAAATCTAAAATAAGCATGAGAATGTGCCTAGGTTCTCCCTGCTTATTAAAGTCCATTTTTTTCAGTCACAGAACCTAGAATTTGACTGATGATATTTAAACAGATAAATATTTTTAATATGGATGTTTTGCTTTATAATTTATACTTTTGAAAAATTGTTGCAAGTTTTTGGTTTTAGTCTCGTAAGCCTAGGGATGTATGAAGCGGAAGAAAGAGCAAATCCTGTATCAGAGGACAGAATTTATACCTTCCGTTCCTCTTCAGATCAGTGAAAAGCAGCGCACCCTCTATGAAGCTCTTGAGCGTCAGCAGAAATACCAGGACACACTCCAGTCTATATCCACAAAAATGGAGACCATTGAGATCAAACTAAATGAGAGTCTGGAACCAGCCAAAAGCCCGGAGAGCCAGATGGCTGAACATCAGGTGAAAACTTATATGTGAGAAATAGAGGGAGAACATTCGTTACCTGTATGTCTTTAGTTCCCTTTTTTTAGATAGTAGTATTCTTCATGGCTGGATGCCTTAGAAACATGCATTAGTTGTATGAACCTTCTCTGTTAACTGTATGTCTTGCCTTTCTGGACTTCCTGCTGTTGTAAAGATGGTGTAATGGTGATTCTTTTGATAAGGAGCCTTTTTAAAAAGTAGAATAGATCATAAGAGGTTGTCTAGTCAAAATTTTCAGCAAAATCTTTTGTTAAAGATTGTGTTCAGTGACACCTACACATACTGTTCTTCAGCATAAGTGCTACGAGCTTATATCGAACTATTTACAGTGTTTCCAAATTTACTAAGATCATAACCAGTACTGATGCCTTGTAAATTGATCTAAATACAATCTTTGCCTTGTTAAACAAAACAAACAAGGCAAAGCACACAAAAAATTCCCTCCCAAGGGAAGTCTTGGGAAACGATACTCTCAATAATAAGAGAATACTTTATTAATTAACCAGTCTGACATATGTCCAAGTTGTAATCATCTACGCCTTCTATCTGATAGCTTGAAACTATCTGGTGGGGCCAGTTCTCATTTCAGCGGGAACTCCATGACCTGAAAAAGATAACATTTGGCTTTTGTAGTACTGTGTGATGTCTTGTGCATCCAATGTGTATATACTATCAGACAGGAAAGTAAAGTATCTGCTCTAAGGTATTAGTAAGGCAGCATCCTTTTGTAGGTGTCTTGGAAACTGATTTATAGAATAAGAGTGATAGTAAGAACTTCTTTTACACCATGGAGTTAATAGCTGGATGTTTACATATATTGCTGGATATTCTTTGTCCAGTTAGTAGGTTTCAGGCTGGAAGCTAACTCATGCCCCTGCTTTTCTCTCACAAACACGCACTCAGTCGTTCATTATCTTCACTGTATCTACTGGAATACCCTGCAGAAAATTTGTTGGAAGAATAAATCTCTATGTATAATATTGCCAAAAGTATTCCTTCTTGTGATATGTTTGAAATTCAAGATAAGTAATTAAATCCATATTTCAGTTATCAGATGCATGACCCTACCTTAAGCATCTAAAAGCAGGACTCAGTCCTTCTGAATTCTGACTCTACCAAAGAAGCAGTGATATATTGCACTACTCTGTGTTCCTCATGCTCCCTTGGGGACAGTCATCTTGAATTTTATATTAAGCCTATGCCTCCTGAGATACTTTCTTCTCACTGATACATGAAGCAAGTATTTTCTCTGCTCTCATTTCTAAATAGGCTTTGATGGATGAGATTTTAATGTTACAAGAAGAAATCACTGAGCTTCAGACGTCACTAGCCCGGGAGCTGGTTTCAGAACCACTGGATGCAGAAGCTGCCGATCAGCTGGCATTGGAGTCCACTCTAACAGTCTTGGCAGAACGGATGGCCACGATTCGAATGAAGGCATCAGGAAAACGACAACTATTAGAGGTACAAGAAAAAACCTCTAGGAGTGGGTCTTTTGGATCACATTCCAGATTTTGAGAGCCCCTTTTGGTAGACCTGTACATTCACCAAAGTTCTTAGTCACCACTGAATGCTGATAATTAAAAAAGTCATTTTCAGTTCTGTTCATTTCTCACAATTCCTTTCAGTAATAAATTATTGTTCTTCTTTAGCAAGCCCTTCATCTTAATGCTAGGTGATAAGTAACCAGAAGGAACTTGGAAACACACTGCAGGAGTCATATTATATATATAAAAATTATTTTTTTTTAATATCCACTTTGACATTTTCTCCACAGGAGAAGTAATGAAGCACCCATATTAAAAGTCATGTTATCTACAGTAAAATTTTGAGGAGTCCGAACTGGGAAACAAGAGAAGGGGGAAAGCTGAAAACAAGAAATAACACCTTTTCCAAACCATTGCATCGCTGTCTAGGCTTATCTTCCCAGTGATTTGCATGCAAACTTTTCTCATGGAAGATGTACACCTTTATTTCTTTGTTTACCAGCTTTACCAAAACTCCTTTAATACTAAGGTGATTTTTAAAAAGTCCTTTACATACAGGAATGTTGCTGTGTATATTATATAGGTGAGAAAATGCTGTCACGCTAAAGCTGGCTATGGTATGGCTACTTTGAACACTGCCGGGAAGCTTTACTGGTGTACTGCTAAGAACTGCAGCAGTGAATTCACAAACACAGCAACTGCTGCCTTCATAATTTCCAGCAGCAATCAATTCTGAGAGACTGCGTAAGAATTGGCTCTGTGGATCTACCTGCGTTACAGAGTGCATCGACTGCATTAGTTCTGTGCAGTTACCTGAGACAGTGAACAGGTCCTTAGAAAATATCTTTGTTATTCTTTAAAAATTGCACTAATTTTTTCCTTCTCAGAAGAAAAAATGGCTTTTACATAAAAATAAGGGGCTGGAAATAGAATAGGGATCTTACAAACTCCTTGATTGTACTTAGGAGGAGATGCTAACTAATAATTTCAAGATAAAGCATGAGTCAAATATACTACTCTTAACTATGATCAGGATTCTGACAGTTACTTTGATACAATAGTACAAATACCCCCAATAATCCTGGCTAAGAAATATGTATGGTATGTAGACAACATTCAGTAATTTAACCTGTGCATTTTATAGCTCTGATTTCACAGATAAAATCTTCCAGAATACTGCAGGGATATAAATGTAGAAATACAGATAGAACAGGTAATGAAAACATTTTGCTGTTGAGGGTGTGGATTGGTAATATTGTTCTTTCTATGGACCTAATTTAAATAACTAGACCTTGAGAACTGTTCAGCTCTGGATTATTTGAGACACTTAACAACTATCATTATTCTTTAAATTATTCTAACATGCAATTATTAATTTTCCCATTAAAATTAAGCATTCAGAAAAGCTGTGCAAGCACTTCCCTGTGTGAGGGATTTGCCCTGCACATACAGGCCTGAATTTCCTTACAGAAGTGTGGTAGGTTGACCCTGGCCGGCAGCCAAGCACCCACCCTCACTCCCCTCTCCCGTGGGATGAGGAAAAAATAGAAGGCAGGCAAAAAGACTCACGGATTGAGATAATGACAGCTTAACAGGGTAAGGAAAAGCTGTTCATGCAAGCAAAGGAAAATGAGGAACTTATTCACTACTCCTCCATTAGCAGGCAGGGGTTTAGGCACTTTCCTGGAAAGCAGGGTCTCAGCAAGTGTTAACAGTTGCTTGGGGAGGCAAACACCATAGCCACAAATTCCCCCCCACCTCCCCATGAGCGTTTATTGTGCAGCATGATCTCATATGGTATGGAATATCCCTTTGGTCAGTCAGGACAGCTGTCCTGGCTATGTCCTCTCCCAACCTTTTGCCCACCCCCAGCCTACTGGCCTTTGTGAGGGGCGCTTGGAAAGAAAGCCCTAACGCTTTGCAAGCACGGTTCAGCAGTAGCCAAAACATTGCTATGTTATCAGCACAGTTTTAGCCACAGTTGCAAAGCACAGCACCGGACAGGCTGCGATGAAGTTAACTCCATCCCAGCCAGATCCAGTACAAACTCCTCCTCTTGTTCCATACCATTTGCAGCATGCTTGGGTTCCACATTATATGATACATCTAAGTATCCTCTGACCATCCCATTCTATCTGCTCCTTATTCCTGAAATCCCCTCTACTCTCTCCAGAGCTCTGTATCTCTCTTGTACTGGGGAGCCCAGAACTGGACACAGTACTCCAGATGTGGATTCACCAGTGTTAAGTAGCAGGGAAGGATCCCCTCCCTCAACCGGCTGGCAACACTCCTCCTAATGCAGCCCAGGATACCATTAGCCTTCTTTGCCACAATGGTACATTGCTGGCTCATGTTCAACTTGGTGTCCACCAGGACCCCCAGGTCTTTTTCTGCCAAGCTGCTTTCCAGCTTGGAGCCAGGGGGTCCGTGTTGCTGCGATGCTGTTGCTGCAGCAGCCATTGGAGCTTAATGTCCTTCCACATGCCCTGGCACACGGATCCTCTGAGAGGCCAGACACGGTAGACAGCTCTTCAGTCTTCTTACCCACAGTGGCTACACCAAAGGCCCACCAGTACTCTGTCGGGTCCTTGAAGTACTTGTCTTATGCCTTTCTTGAGAGACAATAAGGCTATCTAACAGCCTGCCGCTACCAAAAAAGGCAAAGCTGCTCTCCTTTCCCTGCAGCAAACTCCCAGCTCTCTGTCCCCATGCATCTCTCCCCGTAAGCAAACAGTTCTGTGCTAGTTGAGCAAACTGAGTCAATGTGGGGGGAAACCCAAAGGAAAGCAGCAAGAGGAGGCAAAGACCTCACCTTTAGAAGGCTGTAATAGCAGAGATCTACTGAAGAAAGTAGAAACACAGTGACTGAACTGAAACAGAATTTCAGTCACCAGAAAAGGATGCTCATCAATTGAAAGCAATAATATTTTGTAAAGATTTCCAACTTATGGAAGAAAGGGCTTATTATGGCTTAAAAATATTATATAGAAGTTGTGAGAGACAGAGGGGGGAAATTTTTTTAAAGTCACTGTTGTGGTGTATTTCTTTGAAAAAGGAAAATATAATTTGTACCTCTAGGAAAAACTGAACGAGCAGCTGGAAGAACAGCGGCAAGAACAGGCTCTTCAAAGGTACCGTTGTGAAGCTGATGAGCTCGACCACTGGCTACTCAGTACCCGAGCAACGCTGGACACCACTCTGGTTACTGCTGAGGAACCTATGGACATGGAAGCACAGCTGGTAGACTGTCAGGTAAAATTATCATTCCTGTAAAGTTTAGATGAACAGGATGGACATAGCTTTATCTGAATGAAGAGGCAAATATGGAGCATTAATGTTAAGACCATTATTGAGTGGGATGAGCCATCATATTACTGGGAAGAAGTTTGAGCTCCTTAGCACCTCACATATGTTCAGTTAGCTTCATCAATGATTTGTGAAATAAAATACAGGTTGTTCTTCATTTCATATTAAAGATTGCAAACAGTGCTTTAGAAAGCGTATGTAAACATGGCAGTACACAAACAAGATATCCTGACTGCAAGAACATTTGAAGCTCTGCAACTTTCAGAGGGCATTTTGTTTTGCTTTAAAGGCCTTGTATTCTCTTACTGTTTTTGCTCGGCTCAAGCCAGAGTTGTTGAACAGCTCACTTGATAGGTATGAAAACACCTGCAGTGTACTTTCCTACTCCTCCTTTTCCAGCTGAAGAACACACTTGCACTAGCAGTGGTGAGTGGAGCAGTGTTGTATTTTCTTCAGGAGTAATCCCTACCCACATTCAAAAGTAAAGTATAATCATCTGTAGTTACTATTTTTATGAATTTAATATTAATCACCCCAGGATACCAAAACAACTGAGGAAAAACATTTTGCCGCAATAGGAATAATTGCATATACTTATGTTAACAAGTCTTGGATCAGTCATAACGTCCAGGTTCTCAAATTAGTGGGAGTTTTCCATTTTTAAATGAGGGTTTAGAACGTATGATCTTTATAATTAAAATTAGAAGATAGACAAGAGACAGATGGGCAAAAGATCCCTTTCATATTAAAGAATGAGGATCTCAACTATTTTAGGATAAATGAGAGTTAAGTTTCATAGAAGTCCAATGAATTAAAGATCTAGTTAAATTTCCACTGACAGTGCTTCATCATTGGAATTTTGAGTGTGCTCAGTCTCAAGTGTTCTTTCATCACACTTATTTGGGAACTGTTTGTTGTATATAGATAAACCCTGTGAACTTAAACAAAGCAGTAGTTTTTTAAACTATAATCTAGGAAACTCAAAATTAAAAAGAACAGTTAACTTTGTGGAAAATTAATACTGCTGTTCTTTTGCTGGTTCTTAAAATCTTAATACAGTATGTTTATATGAAGTCCTGCATTTTTTCCACTTTTTAGAGAGTGCCCATCTTATCCTGCACACATGCCTTCAGGAGAAATATTTGTTAAGTTTATACTTGATGGTTGCTATGGAAACAAAAACATTTGATGTCAGGCTAGGTTTTTGAGCAAGAATTGTATGAGCTTTGAGTTCGGAAGATCAAAATATGCGCTATGTCTGTAATATATGAATGGTTAATGGAACATCAGGAAAGTAGCTTTTGAGAATAAACATGCCAGAGATTTGTCACTTTAAGTCTCTCTTTAAACTAAAGAGGATTATACAGAAATCCTTAAGTCCATCATGCACCAATCAGAAAGAGCAAATAGTGAGGAGACAAGCTTATCAACGCAGCCAGAGCAACACATAGGAGGAGGTAGGAAGCATTTCACTAAATATACATGAAAGAAGAGGAAAGGAGTAACTCTAGCCGCGTGCTCTGTTTCTTGTCATGATGGATGCCAGTCTAGCATCTTAGCCACCCTTACCTTTAATGTGCAAATAAAGAGCATCTCCTCTACAACAAATCCTTTGTTTCAAATAATTTTTTAATTTCCTATTTTGAAAAAGGTTGCAAACAGAAATGGCAAATGCAAACATTTGCAAGCATATTCCTAAGGACTCTGAAAGGGACTGGAAGGCAGAGCAATGATAACCTGACTTGCCCTTAGCTTGGCGACGGGTGAGGTAGGCCACAGGTCGTCTTGCCGGAAAGCGTGACAGGTGCAGGAAAATGTATGAATTTGGTTCTTTGTTTTTGCTGCTGCAGAACATGCTGGTTGAAATAGAGCAGAAGGTGGTAGCCTTGTCAGAGTTGTCTGTGCACAACGAGAACTTGCTTATGGAGGGGAAGGCTCACACCAAGGACGAGGCAGAGCAGCTGGCTGTGAAGCTCAGGACGCTGAAGGGCAGTCTCCTGGAGCTGCAGAGAGTGCTGCACGACAAACAGATCAACATTCGGGTAAGTGGCTCTTTCCAACTGGCTTCACGGTAGGCAGGAGGCTGGGGGATTTCATAGCAGTTTTGTGCAACTGGGAAAAGGAGTAAGAGTATTTTACTGATTTAGTTTGAGCTATTCATTTTTAGATAGTAAATGGAATTACAGTCCAAAATAAAGAACTGCCTAGCAAGCTTTAGCTTATCATTAAGTTAACAGCACCACTTCATGGTGAAACAATCCTAACCTCACTATCTTTACTGAAAGGACAATAATAATGTAGATCGATGATTAACATGGTCTGGATATACTCTGTTCCTCTTCCCAGTCCCTTTAGATTTCATGTGCTCTGGGGCAGGATCCCTCCCCCCAACAAAAGAACAATCCTAAATACTTGCTTTCCTCTATACAGCATGCACAATGCAAAGAGCAGATAACATCAAGATAATGAAACCTTTTTAAATATGGCTAATACTTAGTGGCATCATTACACCAAACAAAATACTATATAAACAAAGAGACATTTAACCTCAGTCTTGTCCTAGGTTTCTATTCCTAGCAGCATTAGTCTGCTTATTGCCACTAGTTCATTTTATTTAATGGTTGGTCTTGGTCATTCTTTAGGTTAAACTAGCATGTGGAGAACCAAATACATACAAGTAACCCAACCATGTAGTGTGACTGACTGGTTTTGAATTTGCTTGCCCTGCTGTGACTCCCTCCCTCCCTTTTCTTTTACTTCTTTTCTGGGATTTGCTGTGCAAACATGATAAGCTTCAAAGATTTCTAGCTTGTAATACAGATTAAAGTCTACTGAGAGGTTAGCTTGAAAAGTCATTTGACGTGCTAGGAACTATTTTTAGACCAAAGCAACTGGATATCTATAAAACTTAGCATAGCTTCACAAAAAAAAACCCAAAGCAAAACAACCACCAAAAAAAAGGGGGGAAGGGAAAAACCCAGGTATTTATTCCTATTGCCACTAAGATGAAGTAACTTTAATGTTATTCTTGCATATTAAACCTCATGATTAGGCAAATGAAAAGTGTTATCAACAGCATGTAATACTATATTCTGATATATTACTTGTGAAAAGACATCACAGACTATTTTGCTTAATTTTAAAATACACATGCTGCATTTTTCAAACGTGCTGCATTTTAAAATACAATGGTGTGATTTAGTTTACTTAAAATTTTAAAACAGATTTTTGGATGCTTTTCTAATATTAATAATAACAACAAAATAATTTGCAGATGTAGAATATGAATCATTTAAGATGCTACGTGCATGCAAGACAAGTTTCTTTATGAATTGCAAGCCTTTTTTGGACTGCACTTATGGATCATGGAAGAAAATAGATACAGGCAGTATAACATCTTCAAATTTTCATTGAGCAATTTTTTTTCAAATGAGAAATTCTATAATGTCCTTTTCCAAACAATCAGGCATAAAGTATTTTTTATGGACTGAAGCTCAGAGCATCAGCTGCCCCAAAATGCACCAATTTTATCTGCTGCCATTATTAACCTTGAGAAACGTTACATGCTAACAGCACTGTTGTTCATGCATGTAAGAAATTCAGACTTACACGTGTCTCTAGATGTCCTGATAACCTTGTGATTGCCCAGAGGCATAGACCAACCTGCATCAAGGAAAGGAAGGATCCTCCCAAATTGCACTGCAAGACCAAGAGCATTGTAAAGACTGAGCTGTATTTTCCTTAAAGCTGTATTTCAGCATACCTGTTATTCCCGTGGAACAAGGCTTTTTAGGAGCCAGTGTGAGATTCTGTGACTTCCTTGCAGCAATTTCAGTTTTCCTTCTAACTTTAATTGATTTTAATGTCATAAATGATATGGAAAGGGTGATTCGGAGACCAACTCCTTTATTCATAAAATAAAGCAGTGAAACTAATCAGAAACATGCTGGATCAGGAGAGTTCCAGACTACATTGATTCCAAATGTAGCATTTTTTAAGCACTTTGAAAGATATACAAAACATTGCCTTATTACTGTTATCTACTAAATTCTGTGACTTAGGCACAATAAAAATAAATAGAAACCTTATAAAGCAAAGTAAAATGGATTCTGCAGTAAAAAAAAACCCAAACAGGTAGTGTTTCTTTAATTTTTATTACAAAGGTTGTTTGCGGGAGGAATTACTTCAGTTCCACAAGACAAATATGCCTGATATAAGTTTGTACAATTCTGAATCCTTTGAAAAGTCAATTCTTATCACCATTTTCTTCAGCAATTTTACAGTTATTTGTGTGCTGGAGTGAACAGTCCCCAGGAAAGACAGCTTCAAGCACTTATTTCCCCGGCTATTTAAAGGAAATCTAATACAGTTTCTTCAGACAGAATTCAAATGAGAATGCAAGTGTGTTTTTTAAAACTTATATTCTGTGGTTTGAGAATGATAAAATCTGGCTCACAAATAATTTTTACTTAAAAAGTATGCACAGTAACGTATTTGCAAAACCTCATTGCATCCACAAGTGCCACAATCCCTTTTACACTATTTGCTATTGCAGGAACTGTGGGACTACTATTTATTTGTCTTAGTATATCTCCAAAACTGTAGCTTCTGAACCCTCTTCTCAGAGAAGAGGAGACTCAAAATGTAACTGAAATCAATCAGTCTGCCCAAATGCAATGAAAAACTAGTTACTATTCTCTAAAGGAACTTAGAAGTTGAACAGCTATTGTCCCTAGAGCATATAAAATGAAGCAGATTGGGTTTTTTACAATTTTCTTATTTTTAGTAGAAAAATTCAAATTCCAGACCCTCTTTATCCCTCACATAATATTTTCTTTGCCTAATCTGATATACTAGAATGACATTGTTCACACTCCAACCACATCAGCTTTTCGAGAAACTTGTTCCTACAAAGTGAAGTATCACAGTTTACCTGCAGACTGAATCTTTAGTGAAAAAAAAGCTATTTCATAGAAGAAGAGCTAATGGTTCTTTCCAGCTCTAGATACCTGCCTGCCTGTTTTGCTCCTCTTACAGTCTTATATCCTCTAACACTAATCAGTCATTTCAACTCCAGTATACTTGTCATCCCTGAAAATTGAGATATTACACCAAACTTCTACTATTTAGCAAAACATTACTGTTTCAGTGCCTGGTACCAGGGATACTGGTGGCAGAGGTCCATCCCAGTTGTTAGTATAAGGAGCACCAGGTGAGGCAAGAGGGGTTTCCTCAGCCACCTTTGGCCCTGCTGGTCCCTGCCTGATTTGATACAAAGGCTCTCTGGAAGGTGGAACATGGTTTGTTTCTTTTTGGAGAGCCTGCTGTAATGTCTGAACCATTTGGTGCTCTTAGTCTATTTAGAATAAGAGCTGATTCATGGGCAAAATATGAATCCTACAAAAATGAGATATAAAGACAAAATGGAAGAGGAATTAAGCCCCAGCTTTAGCTCTTGAAGCTTAAAAAAAAAAGCGCACTATCTCTACAGTCATTGCATGCCTGCAAGTAATATTAATTAAATCCAGAGGTGTGTAGATAGAGCTAAGTAGCCAGACCTACAAGTCTGTCTTTTAACATTAGGCCTAGTGTGTTAAAATCCCTACATTTGCATACATTGGGTACTAAAATAATTTAAATTTACAGCCAACATGGATTTCAAAAGTCAAGAAGTTGATAAAGTATCTTTTGGAACTATTACGGCATTTGCTCTTTTTTGCTTTGCTTACACAGAAAGCCTGTCCAATCACTCATGTTAGAAAAACAGAGTGATAGAAGTATAAAGTGAAGGAACTGCTGCTTTTGCTGTTCTATTACAACATTCTGTGGCTTGGTCTCTCTTACTGTCTTCACTGTTCATATCATATAATCTGCTGTTAACTGACTGTGTTTCTGCCAACCACAGATAGAGTTATGTACTTAGTGATAAATAAATTTTTGCCAGAATGACAACCAGCATTCTCTCATTTTTAGTTAAACAAAAAAATGACTTTAATTAGACTAAAAATCTGGCAGAGACAACCCATTGATTCCTTGTGTTGCCAGTTATATCTGCACCCTCCACTACAGACTAATGCTCTTTTTTAGCAGAAGCGCAACAGTCTTCAGAAACACATCAGTCCTCAGTCTCTGATCTCTGGTCTCTGACTCTGCTAAGTGCAGTGGTGCATGTTTATTTTTACATTTTTAGGGATGCTTTCTTGCTAGTAACCAATGACCAGTAGAAGTCAGAAGTCTAAGGTCATTGCTCACTTCAGAATTTATGTGAGCCAGCTGCTTGAGAGGTGAAAGGCAGCACTACGTGTGGTTTTGAGTTGACGAGCTGGACCTGCCAGCTCTTTAGCAATATCAGAGATTTTGTAAAATCTTTATTTCTTTCTCTTAAAGCAGGGATCATTACAAGAAAAGGAGGAGGGCGATCTGGACTTTGTTTCCTCACAAAGCCCCAGTGTCCAAGAATGGCTGGCGCAAGCAAGAACCACTCGCTCACAGCAACAGCAGAGCACCCTGCAGCAACAGAAAGTTGGTGTTTTGCATTTCTTTGCCTCCCATCTTTAGATTGTGCTTAACACTGTAGCTGACCCATTCTTTTTAATATTTCCACTGAAATCTTCATTTTTACACTTCTTCTTAGTCAGTCCATATGTAATGATGCATCTGAGTTCACTATTTTATATCTGTAACAGCCAAGCAGACTAGACATCACGGGTGACCATGGTCAACTCACTTAATCACTCTCTACTTCCATTGTCCATTAGTAGAATTAAATTGAATGAACCCTTAAAGTTACTCTAAGGAGAAGATGGTATTTGCTCAAAGCAGTAATCAACATTGTCTTCATAGAAGCAAAGATACACACATGACAACTTACATTGTGTTGCGTGATAGAGAGACTTCCTCACCAGGTTAGGTTCCAGAAACTGCATTGGATTAGTTAATTAGTTCAACAATCTGGTTTATGCACCCAATTTTTTTCTGTCCCTGGGTGGAGATTTTGCACTGCTTTTGGTGTTCAAGCAAGCCATATGAGAAATAGCTCAGCTGTCTTTGCGTGATAGTTATGCAATGTAGACATATCCTTCCAAGGCAAAAAAATCTGTTTGAGGGTTGTTTTGGGTTTTGTAACTTGCTATTCTAGGAGCTGGAACAAGAGCTAGAAGAGCAGAAGAATCTGCTTCGGTCAGTAGCATGCCGTGGAGAAGAAATCCTAACACAGCAAGGTGCTCCAGAAGGCCTATGTATAAGGTGTGCTTTCATCTGTTCTTCTGCAAAGTAAATTTCTATGACTGTGCTTTGTCATCCTTACGTTTACATCCCTCTTCTGCATATAATCCTCTAATTTTTGTTTTATCATCTTTATACAGCACCTAAGATACTGGAGTCCTGGTTTATAATTCAGGGGTCTGATGATATAGTTACACAAACCGTTTTGTGCTAATAGTTTTTCTTCAGCATTTAGATATTCCTTTTATTCTTATTATCAAGCATCACACTAAAATTACAGACCAGTAGGATTCATTACACAAGCAGTGATCACTTACTATAGCTTTATAGTCAGTCCAGCATTGGTGTGTGAATCATAGCTGATCTCTAAAACATTGTAGTCTGCCATTGATACCAGATCTTCCCAGATGAGATACTCATTGCTTAATTTTCTTTTTCCTGCAGTAAGTAAATATTTTTCTTTTTGAAGCCTTGTATATTTGAAAATTTCACCTCTGGTGTGTATTTTCTTGCACACTTGCCCATTTTGGGGGGAAGCAGATGTCTATAAAAGCCTTGGCTCTGACTGGGAGAGACTTCTGTCCTAGAGAAGGCAGAAGAAAACTACTGCCTATGTGGACCTTCAGGGAGCAGGAAGGGCAAGGTCTTGGGAAGAGGAAACCAGGGTGACCATTATCAGCTTAAGAATCAAGGAGCACTCAACCCTTCTGTTAAAATACTTCCTTGATGTATCTCAGTAGTAGTGAGCACCTTTGTGGCTCCTCCAGCATGCCAAAGTCTAGAACATGAAGGTAGTTCATGAGGCAGCAGAACCAATACTCATGCACAGGGAATGTAAATTGTACTCGGAAAGCTCTTTTCCTCAGCATTTGTGTAAATTCAATGTCGTTTTTTATTATAGTGCCATAAAGAACTTACCTCCTTCTGTTTGAGGCTTCCTTCTGTCACATGATGTTATACTATAGAAACCAACAAAAAAATCAAACAGAAAATTCTGAACTTCATTCACTGTTTACCAAACCTAAACTCATATGCTTGTCCTGCATTAAAATATCAGGGTATGTCTGGCATTTTGAGAGAGGAGGTGAGGAAGAAGTCAGATTATTTTTTTTTATTATTATTATTTCATGCTTTGAAGTAAAGCTTGTTTAAAGGTTACATTTCAGTGTAGTATATATTCAGTCTGTTTGAGGGTTTTTTTACTTAATATGCATACTTGTAACGCTAAACAGTTTCTTAGAAAGTACATTTTATCCCATCAGGCAAGAACTTCTAGCTGTTACAATCCAGCCTTTGTCTCACTATCTTAAAAAAAAAAAAAAAAAAAAAAAA
>VYZV01042195.1:171-12671 GCA_013401275.1 Pandion haliaetus
TTAAAAAAAAAAAAAAAAAAACAACCAACCCTCCGTTTATTCCTTTTGGGTCATATGAGGGAGCCACTGGCAAAGATAATATATGAAGCAAGAGAACAAGAGGGAGAAAGAGAGGGAGGGAGGGGAGGGAAGGAGGGAGGGAGGGAGGAAGGGAGAGAGAAGCAAAAGGCTTTCTATTATTCGGGACACTGGTGATGCACATTGAGGCAGTTGGAAGATTAAATTAAGTATTATATCTGCTGACCCCATTGCCATGGTTACCGGACAGCGGAAAATATTAATCAAGCCAAGCCTTTTCAGCTGAACATACCAGAAAAAAAATGCTAAATATAAATATATATGTACATATTTGCTGCTCTGCCATGCTAATGTGGAGTGCCAGCAACCAAACCACCTGATATCATCAAGATAAACAAATTTAAAATATCCTTGCAGCACGAGAAGGCTGACGTCACCGTGGTAAGGGCAGCATGGGGAACGGGGGCTGCAGTGTGCTCGCTCTCCCTTCAGCCGATTAAAAAAGGAATTTGAATAAGGAATGGTAACATCTTGCTGGGTGCCTGAGCTGAGGGGGTATTTAGGGCTCTCTTCCCGTAAGGAACTAAAGCACCATCTCCCAGCAAGAGCAGCACCATCCAAAGGAAGGCAGAAGGGATCAGAAACCCTGCAAGGGTGACTCGGATGAGATGCCAGTCTGTTGCTCAGCGCGAGTCCCAGCAACGCCGGCCCACGAGCCGGCTCTCCCGCGCGGAGCAGACCTCGCTGCGGAGCTGCGACACCACGTCCAGACCGTGTACCTCCCATGGGAAATTAAAACAATTCCCCCCAACTTCGTCTTCGCCTTTGAACTCAAATTAGCGCTCAGAGGAAACCTAGCTGAAGTCTTGATCTGTACGTCAGGAAGTGTTCGTTGTTTGTACATTCTGTACAGGTGACCTGCAGGTCTCTGCGTTCCCGTAAGTGTGCTACAGACCCCGTTTGCTGGGTATGTACACAACATACTCACGCTAAAAGACAATATTCAGGTATCTA
Organism: Pandion haliaetus; assembly: GCA_013401275.1. NCBI lineage: Eukaryota > Metazoa > Chordata > Aves > Accipitriformes > Pandionidae > Pandion > Pandion haliaetus. Next base: position 1,204 of record VYZV01042195.1, read on the forward strand.
AGGCGATGGAGAAGAAGTGTTGCTGAGCTGAAAAGAGAATGTGACCATATTATTACAGAGTGTATCACAATGCGTAACAGACATCTGAGTAAGTCTGCATCTGCAGCCCTTGTCCACCACAGGCGCCCGGGCCTCACCTGGGACGGGTCTGAGACAGGAGATTTGCAAGGAACCTCTTAAGCTTTTGGAAAGGGAAAAATGCAACCAAAACAAAAAACATATCAATAATAATTGTAATGCTAATATTAAACTTCTATTTTTCTTAACTCTAAGCTTCAACCCAGAAATGAGAATAACACCACAAATTAATTTGTCCCTTTCTGTGCAGTAAATCATTGGCATAACTAAAAGGGGAATCTAAACCCTTCATTCTCTGCTTTAACCACATATTAAAAAGGAGATGTCCACATGAAGTGAGTATTTTTCTCCCAGTCAACATATCTGCTTTTGCCTTGTTGCCTGTTTTTGTCTTTATTTCACAGCTAAGTTCCATGCAGCTGCTGCTGACTTGTGTAATTTTCCCTAAAGTATTAAAAATGTACAGAATACTGAGATGACAACTGCACATCCTTTCCTGTGACCCATCCACATACTGAGGTGGTAGAGAAGAGATATTGGAACAAATTGAAAAATAAAGGAATAATAAGTCACTAGACCCGATGAAAAAGCCAAGCATTTTAAAGGAATTTGAGATGGAAGCAATTAACACATTAAAAAATGTGCTTTATAACAGCTTCTTACAGAGCAGTGTACGTGGTATCTAGTAGATCAGCTCAAATGACAATCAAACTCAAATGATGAAACATTCGGGTAAGTCTGATGCAGCAGTACAAATCAGCTGTTTAACAGGAAAAATGTGCATCTTGAATCTACCAATGTTTTGGCGTATGTCAACAATTAAAAAAAAAAAAAAAAAGCTGGTCTGACAAGAGTAGCGTTTAACAAGCAACTGTTACAGCCTTGTTTGTGTCCCCAGTACTGTATGTTTAAAAAAAAAAAAGAAAGAAAAAGATATTCCATAAAGTAAACAAGACGCACACAGCTGAAACTGAGAAAACCACTTACAGTGCTGTGACCCGCCATTTGGAGGACGGGGAAGCCCTGCCTCCAGCGCAGGACAGAGATGGGCACAAAGGAACCCACGTTTCTGTAGCAGCACGCACGAGGAATTCTGGACAGAAATACAAATGCTCATTGCAGTTGCCCCAGTTCATACCAAGAAACACACTACTGTACAGCGTTCGGCACAGACACGAGCGCACGCCGGACCACAAGGGCCAGGGCGAGTCCAGCGGAGAGCCAAAGCCCCTCTCCCACGTGCGTACGCTCAAGCGATCCCACGCAGCCATGCTTCACATACAGACACGCACACAGCCAGACAGACATAAGCTCATACTAGTGTTCTCAAAATACAGCAGATTGAGATCACGAATACAAATATGCATATAAAATATTTTATAGATTACACAAAACAAATGTTCTGGTTCATTTACAGTTCTGTAAAAACAGCCAAATTTACTGAAGGCATAAACAAGCACATCTATTTCATTTTTAAAATGTTAATGAAGAACGAGATTGTTATTTGTTCTTGGTCTATTTTGTGATTTTAGCCAATAGTTCTAGTGATAATTATCAACTGTTTATATTTAGATAAAAGCAGTCCATATGGCAATAGCAGAACAATCTGATGTTTAGATCCTCAGCTACATGTTTTCTATAAATAATATGATTGAATAACTGTAACAAATTATTTCAGCAGTCTAAAAGCAGATACCAGTATATAACAACTAAGAAAGCCATTTACTCATTATCTGCAAATAATAAATACCTTTCCAAGTACATTTAACACTTAGGAAAATACAGATATTGACCCATAAATGTTTACATGAACATATCTTAAAATGTACTTCTTAATTTCCCATGAACGCACACAAAGTATCAGACGGGTTCTTATGATAATTAAAGGACCTGCCTAATTTTGCACACATAAAGCCTTACTGTTACTTGATATGCTTGTATCCAAACCTTGCCCAAATATCACCCCTATTCAAACTGTCCTACCAATTTTGCAGATTCCAGCCCTTTCGATTCTTGACTTAGGGACCCTCCTCCGTTCTGAAAAGATTTTCAACAATCAAACTAATGTCATTCCCAACATTACGGCAACGTTGCACGCACCCGGAGAGAAAGGCTTCAGCAAAGCCTTCCCGGGATTTTTGGTCTCAGTACCCTTAATCAGGATTTCCAGGTTGCACAGCCCTCCTCCTCACACAAAGGAACAAGCCCAAAACCAAACCAGGACGGGTGGCAGCGTGGGCAGCGTGGGCAGCCACCCCTTCCTGAAAAGGAAAATGATTGCGGCACAGTGGCCAGCACGGACAGCTTAGGGCAGCTGTGTCATATAAATTGTCAGCAATGACCATAAGCACTCAGAGAAACAATTTAATTCCTCACTCCCGCCATCATGGGCTGATATATTCTTTCAAGGTCATTACCCAAGGCTAGGAGGGTCGCATGATTAACGAGTGACACGTCCAATGAGGGCGGCTGTGCCTGAGCAGGCCTTATATTAATTAGACAGAAGCGCTGAAAAATAAACGGTACCCGGCAAGGAGGGGCCAAACTCAAACCTCGATGGCTGCTGCACCTCCCCAAACTCCAAAAATCACCATCCCGCTCCTTCCCCTTAAGAGTAAACTGCCACTTCGCTACAGAAATTCGCAAGTAGGATACACAAAAGTTGCTTCGTTCCTGGTTTAAATGACTTGGGCTCTGGCCCCGTTTCCCTTGAGTCTTTCTTTTATGCTTTTCTTCCTCCTTGCCATAATTCATTGACTTATACCACATGGAAGCACAAGAGACTACTATTCACAATTAATTGTGCATCTCAAGAGCAAATTAAAAAAAAAAAAAAAAGAAAAAAAAGAAAGTCTCAAGGCTTACAGGTTTGTGCCACACACTTAGACCTAGAAACAAACACTAGAACATACGCTGGCCCATCACTGACACCTTTAGCAATGTAATCCCGACCCCCACAAAAAATCCTTCATAACAGTTTTGCAAGTTGAATGTTTTTCTAAAAACTAAAGGACACCCTCCTGCCCTAGGTGCCAGGCGAGCATTCCTGACCACATCTCTTGCCTCTCCACAAAGAAAAAAATTTAAAATCCCATTGATGAAACTCAGTCAATTTTCAGATACTTTCATCAGTCAGAGAGGAGACTCCTTGTGATCAGCCAGCAGAATGGATTATCACCTTTAAATAGCAAAGGCAACCAAAAAAAGCCCCAAACCCTGAAACCAGGGTGGCTGTTGCTAACAATGCTCGAGATGAGATTCAGTTATCGCAAAACACTTGTTCAGGCCATCAGCAGATGAAATCCGCCCATCTCTCTTCGTCATTGCCTCTCTAAAGGGGTACAGAGGGAATAACCATGTATTGCAATTCTAGCAAAGGCTGAAAGTGTCAATATGCATTTTTAGAGCGTTCTGAATGGTGAGTACATGTGCAAATGTAAGTTTGAGGCACGGTAACCAAATACAAATAAAAATCCCTTCAAAAATTCAGTTCAATTATTTTTTTCTGCATCCATGTTGTTCAGCATTAATAACGACCTTCAGGCATAGCTCTCACCAGCTCAGCTAGAGCAACCCAAAAGCTTTCTTCTATCCCCCATCTTAGCGCCAGCGGCAGAGCGCTCTACACAGCTCCCTGCATCTTCTGCTGTGGCCAGCGAACACACGGGGTGGCTCAGAGGAAGCTGCAGAGACGGTTTAAGTCCTGCCTGAACACACGCCTTGAGCCTGGGTCAGCCGTGCCTTTCAGGAGTGCTCCCAGAAAGGGTCAGAGAAGTCCAGGAGCAACTGCTAATTACACCAGCTACCATTAGGCAGCACATTGCCGTCGACGAGTGGGCGTGCATGAACGCACCCCAACACCAAACGCCAGGTAACTCGCTACACCGCATGCCTCTGCCAGCCAAACGCCGCTGGAAGGAACCTCTTGCATGTGGTTTCCAGGTATGTCACCTGTAGGGCTGTGTGGTTTGGGACCACCACAGAGTGCCAGAGCAGACAGGAGTGGGAAGCACTCATTCTCAGCCCAACCGAGTCTTCCCCAAAACATGCAGGGAAGTCTGAGCACGCCAGGCCATTCAGGTTTGGGTTTTTTTTGTTTTGGTTTGGTTTTGGGGTTTTTGTTTTGTTTTGGGTTTTTTTTTTGTTTTTTTTTTTTTTTTTTGAGTAAAACAACAGCTGGCCACGGAGAGACTCTAGATCTTCTCCATCTGCCTGTGCTACCAAGCTCTTTTTGAATGCCACCTCTCCCTTAGCTCTCCTGTTGGATGCTTATGTCCCCTTCCAGTTACAAGTACCCCCACCCCGTGTGGCTTAGGCTCTGGTGAAGGAGCATGCCATCCAGAATTCAAGAAGAATGTACCGTAGTACTATGCAACCTCGCTTCTTGACACTTATGTATTTTCTAGAAATAAAACTATTTTGAACGTCTATCACGCTTCTCTCAGGTTTTTAGCCATTCCATAAAGACAGACAAATATTATGCCATATTATAGTAGGAGAAATAGCCAACCAAAGATTAACCGACTTGCAAGGATAAGCAAATAACAAACAATGCTAACAACAATAAATTAAGGCCACACAGCTAACCAGCTATATAAACCTTATATTTAAGAAATAAAGGCCCCTCTGACGGCTGCAGCTGTGACCTAACCGCTCTACCATGATGCCCCTCCGAGGAAACGCTGTAAATAGTACAGCTACCCACACAGCCTGCAATCCTCCCAATACCATTTCTTCCGTTACCCGCCACATTTTATAATCCTGCTTATTCTCGGAGCAAACTAGATGAATTTCTGCCATTTTGCATCCCTGGTGGTGTGTCCTGCCAGCTCCTTTTCCATCTACCATTTCACAGGGTTTCATTGCTCCCCAACCACACACTTGTACTTTTGCACGTTTACAGCGCTCCTGCCTCTGCCTCTCTTGCTTGTGAGCGATAACTGGGCTCCCGAGGACCTGCAGGAAGGTCAGACTTTCTAAAGCAGTAATCCACCCCCTGATTAATGCAGCCATGACACACACCACCGTACAAGCTGGTCTCGATTGGGAATATCAAGCCTGCTGTGCCATGGTGAACTGATTTGATGCTATTAAACCAAGAGAGATGCACTGTCAGCAAAGATGCAGCTCAGTACTATCTATACTTATTATTTGGAGAAAGTGTCTTTGGACACCACCTCAGTCTCCGATTTCCCTACAAAAACCTGGAAATCAGTCTGCTCACTTGAGGCTACAGCACACTAAACCATGCTTGGTTTATCTGTTCAAACAGAAAGAGGGACAACTGCTTGATTTTCAGCGTATTCAGGTGCTGCTAACAGGTCTGTCTGATGTTTATGAGTTAGTATAAAAGTACTTTAAACGAAGACAACGTACTGAGGATCTGCCTGAGCAAGCAGGACCTAGTTTTCCAAGAGTCTCAGCACTCACAGCTTCAAGTGACCTAAATTAAGTCACCTCAACAGTTTTGCAAAATTACATTCAAGTGTTCTTGATATTCAACTGTTTGTTCAGCCCACAATATTGCGATGCCTTCCAACTGTTCAGGTGCAGTAGTAGAAACCACAACATCCTCCTGTATTTTACCTTACAGTGTTTACTAGACAGCATCTTCTTCTCGGTCACAGCCAAATTTTTGGTGACGCAAACCACTCATCTACCTTACAGCAGAGCTTGGGACCACAGACAGTATGCGGCTGAAGCAGACCACGTGCTCTGAGGAGCTCAAAAGTCTCCGACACCCACCTACACACTGCAGACTGGAGCAGCTGCCCCACATACGCATCGGATAAGATCTTCACCCAGCAGATTACTCACATCGTTCCTGAGGCAGAGGCACCCTTCTGGCTCCACTCGTTGTGCCAGCAGGTTCACCAAGCTGGAAGCTCTGCTTGGGTGTGGGAGAGCAGCCAGCCCTCACAGCTACAGGCACAGATGAGGCTGCTCTGAATTAATCACTGGGAGCTAACAATCCTTATTAACCCTCCGTAATTTGACTTGCTATTTTTTTCAGAATCCCCATTTTCTACTTTCAATACCTTACGACAAAAAGTAATCATAAAGAAAAGTTAAACCTGAGCAGCAGCTTTTTTAGGGTGTCACTGGCATAATTACACTCATTAGCTTTCCTTTATTCTTACTACACAGACTAAAAAGGACAGCAGAAAAAAAGCAAAGCTCTTTGCCCTAACTGCAAACTTTTTGTCCATTACCATCTACCATCAAGGGTTCCAAGACAATTTTACAATTCCCCTGCAATGTCTGCTGGACACCAAAAACTGGACGATGGATTTAACCAAACAGCCAAATACTAGTGGCTGGGATGTAAGCCATTAGAATTAGACCCGGAAATAATCTCTTTTTTAATCCAAGCCGAAGTTTCAACTTATTTTCTAGCAACATAATTCAGACTGATTTTCTTCTTCCATTTGAAAAAAACATTAACAAGAAATTTTAAAATTTAGCACAAAAGGAAGGTTTGTTGGAAGCGGGGAGTAGGTTACAACAGCCCTAGTAGCATGTCCTCACCAACAAAGAATTCTGTGCCGTCATTACACTTCTATTCTTCCATGCTCATTCTCCTCACTGATACTTCTAGGCTGCTTGCAGGCTAGAGGGAGTACTTTCCAGGTTGCCTCACCATAATACTCGTGCTGTCAATCCATACACAACACAGTTAAGTGAGAGTCTCTCTAGCTTCCCAGATTACCTGTAAAAATCAAACCAAGTTTACCCTTGGCCCAGACCAGCTGCCCCAGCCACGGCATGATTATACAGCACAACATCAGCATCTGCAAACAGGCTACACCTTCAAAAGCAGGCAGACAAACAGATGTATAATTTGAGGAAGACACAATACTTTAGAGGATGTGGGAGGGTGAAGAGGAGCTCAGTTCTTAGGGCACCTCTGAAACAAGAGGAGGAACAAAGGTGAAAACCAGCCAATATTATTGTCAGCGAGTATCACTGAGACAGCGTAATACCAGGAAAGATAAACATACATACATAAGCATGTACGCAGGGGCCGGGGGCAGGGGGGGAAGGAAGTATCTCCAAAGAGATAAATATGAGTACTTATGGCAAGCCTGCATAACAGTAATGAAGTGTGTACCCATCTTCAGAAATGTGTATGTTGTCACCACCTGTACCTCGGTATGCAAGGACAGGTCACGGTAAAAAGGTCTATTTTAACTATAAATAATTACTACTATACAGTGATAATTAATATATAACCTGTCATGCATAATAATTATATAGACTATATATCAAGAATAAATAATAACTATCAATAAACCCATTTTATTACAAAAATAAAAACCGAGAACGTTTCCCACTCCCCCCCTTCTTCCACTGCGGCGGCCTCCGGCTCTACACCGCTGTTCACCACCTAAGGCAAACGCTCTTTCCCTTTCCCTCTCTGTTTCTTTAAAACTCTAAACCACAAGGCAGCACGCAAGCAACGCCATAGGTCACAATATCAAAAGCGGGAGCTTTTACAGGTGTCCTCAATAACACAGGCAATAAAAGGCGGCGGCAGCAGAAGCAGAATCACTGACCTTGTTTGATGCCACACAGCAAAGGCAGGCACAGGCACTGCCATGAGGAGCGAGGTGCACCACATAAACAGGCTGGGCTTTTCTGCTTTCTTATGCTAAATCTTTCAAAAGTCACTTCAGCAGTTAATACATGCAAAAAAGTGATACGGCTACTGATGACGCAAAACTTGGCCAAACGAGACACTTCTTCGAGACGCTGATGATTGCCAAACCCTGCTCATGAGCCGTAGTCCTCCGTGAAAGCAGAGCACGCGCTGCACAAAGGGTGCGCAAACACCGACCCTCCGCCACGGAACCCGGACAGCCCCAGCTGGCTGTGTGAGCAGGTGACTGTGTATCTCCAGGGCAGCAGCTCCAGCCCACCTCCCATGCAACAGCTGCCTCACGCAGAGGTGTGGGCACGCACATTGCAGTCTCCACACGGCACACACAGACAATGGCCAAAATACACATTACCCGCTGGGCAGGGCAGCCTTTACTGATGTTAACGGGTAACCATGACTCTGGCAGGTACAAAGGCACGCTCCGGCCCTTCACCATGGTGTTTTTCTCTTCCCCGAGAGTGACCACTAGGAGTTTTCCTTTAAAAATTCTTGGTATTTCCTTTAAACAATTTTAGGTCACCCAGAAACATGGAAACTTTTCCATCATCTCATTCTCCGGTCTTGTATCTCTATGGTTAACGTCCCTGTGAAAGCGTGTATCATGTATGAATGCCACATTAGCCCTAAACCCTCTTTATGATACAGGGGTTTATGACTTTGAGCTGGTAATACTATTTGATACTTCTCTATTCTGAAATTACTGCATTTTTGGCCCTTCCTAGGAAGACTCTTCATGTTTACAAATGACACCGCCTTGGAAATCTAGTGGGAAGAATTGGGGTTAAATCCCACTCGTTTTAGGTAGGTGCGTGTGTGAATAATGAAGGGGTAGAAGAGAGACTTCAGTTGCAGGGATCAGCCTCACGCAGCTGGACAGACTTCTGGTAATGACGGGACAGGCGTCCTTTTACTTATGGCAGGCTGTTGGGGGAAGTCTGGGTGACGCCTCTTGCCTCTTGTTCTTTCTCCTTATCAAAGACTTTCATCATTGCTTTATTTTCTGGGACAATTTCTGTCGTCCTCAGAGAGGCCACGTTTCCAAGGATACTTAATTTTTCCCTCTCTGCCACCCAATCCTTAACTAAGGCTTCAAGGCAAGTTCTTCTGTGTTAGCACTGCCTCTGTCCTGCTGAAACATCGCTGTCAGATCTAGTCCTGTTCTTTTAGAATTTCTCTCCTCAAACACTGAGATCAGCTTGGATCTAGAACGAGTTATGGTGAAGGCAGAGCAATTTGCATTATTTTAAAGACCTACATATATTAAGTAATGTGTGCGCTACGTGTGGGTGCACATACGTGATCCACAGAGGCAATGCAGAGACCGCATGCTTTCCATACAGTCCCAACACACACTGCAAACCGGCAGAGCTCTCCCACACATGGAGCAATTCCACGCGCACACATACAATATTTCTGTACCTGAATGCATCAGAATTGATTTGGATTAATTTATCAGGCGCCTGTGTACTGAAGATCTGCAGATGCATTCTCTGCAAAGCTCTGCAAGCAAAGGTGGGATAGCCGTTTGAATGGTGGCTTTTCAGCATCATCAGCATCACAAGCAACATTCTCTGGCGTGACACGAAGCAAAGGCCAACATGAATTAAGAGATGCCAGAAAAGAACGATCCCTCCCTTTCCAGTCCTCCCCTCCCAGTAACATCCAGTTCCTGTACATTTAGGAAGGGTGGAAATATCACAGGGCACTGCCAGGTAGGCAGTTCACGTGAAAACCTGACTCTCATGCTATTTTTAATGTGTCCCCCGTGTATTAGAGGACTATTTACGTTACATTTATTTAAGTGCGTGTGAGTTTATGTGTTAATGCCTGCTCACATGCAGGATAAAAATACACAGCACGGTTAGTCAAATACATGTAAATACAGACAGAATCCTATTTATTTGGCAGACCACACAAAGGCTAAGAAATGAAAAATGCACTCACGCCCTCTGACACCCTGGCCGAGTGTGTGCACGAGAGCTCTCGTGGTAGGGACTGAAGACTGGCTTCTGGCTCCCTCTCTCTCCCTCTCCCTTTTCTGTCAAGAAGATACTTTGAGCGCAGGGATTGCTCACAATCTGGCTGTGTGATCCACATGCAGGACTTGTAATATGCCTGCTATTTCCCTCTCTCTCCCTCTCCCCCTGCCATCAAACCTCCCCCCACCCCATCCCTCTTGTTCTCGTGTTCAGTGGTTATTTTAGCTTAATGTGGTGACATCACAGCTCTCTTCGTGAGATAAAGCCCTCGCCGTGAATACAGAATACAGCTCCACTGATCACTTCCAAATGATGGGATTTAGCGAGGTCTGATATTTAGTGCTCATCCCTATAGCAGAAGACGCTGTGTTCTGGTGCAGCTCAGTGCAGGTTTCCCTGTGAGTTTGCACAGCCCTGCTGCAGCGTGTGGGTGACGGCATAGCGTCTTCCTCTGTAAACTGGGAGTGAGACCTGGCAGAGGCACTTTTAGTAAGTTCACTCATTTTTTAATAGCAGAGGAGAACGGCTAGACACCTGTCTGTCGCCATCACTTGCATTTGGTGAGGTTTGTATGCGAAGACTGGAAGGAGACTGTTCTTAGCTGAGGAGAGAGATGGAGAGCTGGAGGACGTCTCATTTCTCAGCATCACAGAGTAGCCAGAATCCCGCTTTGTATTAAAATGAAAATCTCTGTGAATTTTTAAAGTTGCCCAAGAACCCCTCTGTAACTTTTCATTTCTCTGTAATTCCTCCACCCTTTCATATCAGATTTGCAATAGCCTCAACAGTCTTCCTGATTTTGTTCTGCGTTCGTCTAAAATGGGAAACAAAGAGACAGCACATCATATTATAAAAACTTAACAGTGGACCAGATAAGAAATGCAGGAGGAGAATAATGCAGTCAAATAAGCTTTCCATTATTAACAACTGTGCCCTGAGGTCTACGGGCATAGTCCCAAAACCTAAATTATCTTAAATCACGAGGTTACCAATAAAGACAGCTTGGGACAGCAGAAGGGGTCTGTGATTTCAAGGGGTTTGCAGACCACATATATATGATGAACATTTCTGTGCTCAGGTTTATTACTTCATTATAATATCTTCCATCATAAATGAATAGGTAAAACACCTGGCTATTAGATAGAAACCTATCCCTCCGGATGATCAGATTATCACTTGAATTTAAAATCTGTCTGAATTTTTAATAATGCATAACAAATAAGATTATTTATGCACTTCCTTCGCTCTGCTTGCAGGGCCCACGACTACGCACAGCCTCCGCTCCTGAAACGCGAGCTCTGCAGCAGGGTACGCTGGCGGCTGCCCCTCTCCGCTCTCTCCTGCCGGCTCCGCCCGAGATCCCCGCACCTTTGCACGGAGGGGACGAGGGACTCGCCGCGGCAGCCCAGCCCCGCGGCGGGCACCGCCAGGCCCCGGCCGCTCCGTTCCGGAGCGCGGGGTGATCAGCAGCACGCGGGAGTCGTCAGCCACCGCGGTGCACAGGAAGCGGCTGAGGGTCAGGGGCCGGCTGACGGGGAAGTCGAGTGGAGGCCTGGCTGCCCGAGACCTCTTCAACAGATCCGTGGTCCGGACTTGAACCCTGCCCTCTCACCTCGGGGTCCCATTTTCCTTCCCCCGCCCCCCCGCCCGCTCCCTCCCGCCCCTGCGGCGGCGCGCTGGCTGGCGGCGAAGGGCCGCGGGCGACCCCCGGCCGCTCCCCCCAGCCGCCGCCAGCGGGGGGCAGGGGGAGG
>VYZV01042195.1:29231-52316 GCA_013401275.1 Pandion haliaetus
GAGCAATTCTTGCTGCGGTGTGATCCCTGTTTGCAGTGAAGGCGTGATGAGAACCAGACTGGACTCCGGAAAAAACACTAGGAAATGAACCTGAGGAGCAAGCTAAGGCCGCGCTTCAGAAGCGCTGCCGCTTCGGGACATTATCCTGTATCACTTCCACCCACATCAGGGCACTTCCTTGCCGCACAGAGGCCTTTTCACTCTCCAGAAGTTGTAAGGAATCTTACAGGTTTGTATCTGTTGTCTTCTTTCTGACCTCAGAGCTTTTAAAACACTTGGCAGTCTTGCGGTCAGCCAGTACCATGTCACACTAAGCTGTACCCCACCGCCGACCGTCTACTTCCCTACGCTCCTCATGGTGACTTCTGTAATTACACAGGAGGCCAACGGGTAACTCTTACTAGTTACTCGATTTTGTAACCCACATCGGTTCTGCTACCACGCTCCTCTGTTCAAAACAAAACTGGCTCTCAAATGCCTAAGTTCTCTCAATGTTACAGCTTTTTTACAAACTGCCGTGATTGCCATTATAAAACTGATAGAGCCAGCATTCCCCTAAAACCGTTTTAAGTCCTCAACAAAAGGCCATGCATTTTAAAAGCAACATGGTTTGTCCATTATTATGATTTATTATTATCTGCATTACAGTAGTACCCAGAGGCCCCTCCCAGGGCTCCTTTGTGCTGGGCATTGTACAGAATTACGCAGCAACACACTGATGTAAAAAACTTAAATTCAGCCTAAAAGGTTCCAGGCCCTTCCATTCTCTCTAGGTACTTCCTCACTCAATGCGTTCATCATTTTATCATTCTGAGAGGCATTTCCCAAACTCTAGGATTTTTCACAGTGATACAGATTTAGAAGTTTCCCAGCGCCCTGACTTCCACTTCCAGGTACAACCCTACGATTAACATAGCAACAGGCTCCAACGTCATCTGTGCAAAACCTACAGCCAGGTTTTAAAATGTCCTTTGGATCCAAGGACATGCAAGGTAATTATAAGCAGCGAGATGATATTAACTGGGCTGCGCCAAACAGAGTAATCCAGCAAAGACTTGATTTTATGTGATTCTCTCTCCTTTAGCTGAAAAGGAAAGCCCAAAGCAGCTGCTCTAAATGAGAAAAAATATTCAGAAATACAGCAAACAAGAAAAGCAATATGCCTATGGATGCACAATGTTAGTATGGAAACAAAGGAAAGGTGTAGCGATTGCATATATCACCCTTGAAAGCAAGAGTGAAAATAGCCTCGCCTATCTCTAAAAGCAGCTGGGGATGATTCGCAGTAGATTTTTCTGTAATAAAATTCCCCTACGTTTCTTTACTTGGAAAACTCAGTTTATAGGTCAGTTAACAAGTATTAAAACCACAAGAGAACATGAAACGCACCACCTTTTCCTTTTGATCCTTTTCCCTTTTGGATGAAAGTTTTGAAGTTTGGAGTATAAAATCCCTGAATTTTTGTTATGTTTTATGCCTCCATGAAGGCATTAAACCAAAAGTTTGTGGGCTGAAGAAATATCCCTTAACTAGTAGGGAATTAAAGCAAGCTGTCCTGCACCAGGACACCTGTGAGCCAGGTGTGCTGCCGCCCCAGCTCCCCAAATGGAACACCTCATTTACAAAACAAATCTGTCTAGAAAATTACCTGCCCCTCTTGATTGCTGCAAATGGTTTTCATCAACCTGCACTGAACTGTACTCTGTTCTCCCCAAATTTACAGCATCGGGTATAAGAGGCATTGTAGGAGGAAAAGGAATAGAAGCAACGTTTAAAAGCCATTAAATAAATAAGAGGGTTCCCATTGAGAATGGTCAGTGCCTTGGGTGTCCATTCGTTAAGGTAGCTTCCCGCTGAGCACACTACATAACCCACCACCAAGCACAGAATTGGCTTGGCTTAAAGGTTTTAAAGGCCCTGTTCTCTTGCAGGATGCTTCGGTTTTGAAATCTATCAAAGGAATCTCAAAACAAATTACATGGTAAATTATTATCTCTGTTCTGGCCTCCTCTCTACACCCCACTGTTCAGCATGAATGACGATGGGAGAGCCGCTTGTGAAAGCCTGCAAGATAAGCAGATTACAGAATGTCAGGTGCCTCGGGCTACTCTAAATTTCACAGCCAAACTTCGCTGGCCAAATCAGTTCATCTTACTAATATGGGTCACAGGCTATTTCAATTAATGCACCTCTAATGACTAACATTTGTTCCTTAATGTGAAAGGAACAAATACAGAGATACACAAAGCAGCAATATAAAGCAAAATGCTCTCCCCTTGCCTCTCATCAGTATCACTGCATTTAGTTTCTCTAACCAACTAACAGAGATGGGGAAAATAGGCTTGCAAGGAATATAGAATTTCTTTCAGAAAGAAACCTTTTATGTAGCTTTCCTATCATTACCAACGCATTTCTGGCAGCTTTCCGTGTCCTCTAGATCCCAGTGTACTGAATAACAAGACCCGATATGAAAATAGAATGCAGAAAACAAATTAGCATTTTGAAAATAAAAAGCATGGCTTTTAATCCTATTAAGATCATGGCTTTTTTTTTTTTAAGTTCTCTGAAAGATATACTGATGTTGCCATTAACATAAATGCTGAAATCAGCATTTCCTTTGAAAGAAGTTGTTAATATTTGGAAATGGTAGGATTTCCAATCCTAGATTTGATTGTTATTCTATGCTACCCTGCAAGTGCCAAGGTCATGGGGAGATTCACCTGCACACTGAGCTAAATGAATGCACTCGGCCACAATACATGTATAATTTAACATTCTCCTCTCAAGTACCACCATGCATTCCTAAAAATATTTTATTACAATAACAAATTGGTTTCAAAATCATGCATTATGTATTCTGAAATTAGGTCTGCCAATGCAACCTGTATATACAAACATACAAGCAAGCATGCAGGACAGCGTGAACGCAGAAATTATAGGTTCTAGGGGAGCTGAAAAGAACAATTAATTCTTCCTGTAACTCCAAAAAGTCCGTTTTTATTACTTTAATCTGCATAGTTAAAAAGAACAAAACAATCAATTGCTGTGAAATTTATTTAGAAATCAAATAGCATGCCTTTTTCTAGATGTCTTTATAGAAAGAAAATGTTTAACTGCAAAGTGCACGGTGTATTAAAACATACATCGGGGAGTTCATTTCTCAAGGGTAGGGTTGGGAAAAATAATACAAAGCTTCTCAAATATTTAGAAGAGTATTAGTTACATTTCAAAACTTCACCATTATAACATTTTAAATGCTTTTTTTCTTCAGATAAAGCTCCTCCAAATATTTACGAATTTATAAAAAATTCCTGCTAAATTCTTGATAAATAAAACTAGTCCTTTGCCATTTCTTTTTTAGTTAGTTAGCCAGAGTTAAAAATTTCATAATATTGCTGAATTTTCAGTAGCAAACGCTGTACCGTTAATGCACTTTCATGATAGATGGCTGTTTCTGATTTGCAAGTTTCATTTTAAGTTAAATATACATTGATAAAGCATCCTTTTACAGCCCAAATATTCTTTTTTCTCATGCAAAATAAGCATGTTTCTTGGTCAACTGACATTTTGTTAAAATGGACTTGAGGTAGCTATTTATGAATAATTAAGATTAAAATGTTTCTGTGATTCCCTCAATGCTTTTTTATTTTAAAACATTTATATCATGTCAAAATGGACTTATTCTTCCAAAGGTAGCTTTCCATTAAAATAATGGAGAAAATGACATTTCTAATTTTGATAATAGCCCCGAGTTCTTAACTAAAGTCAAAGCCTTCTGCTGCAGAAGCATGACATTTTTGAGGATTGATACCATTATGTGCATTCTTTGTAATGGTGTTAAAATACCTGATTTGAAGTATTTACAACATGACAAATAAGATCAACTAAATTTCCATTTTAAAACAGCAGCCCTGACTAAACCTGTATTTTGGACTGTGTGTTTCACTCTGTTAGAACTATTTGCTTTTCTGTTATTTATGGTAAGAAAAAGAGTCTGGCAGATGTAACTATTAATTAGACTTCGTTCAATTTTAAACGTTAGGAAATGTTGTCAAGAATAGCTTGCAAATGTATGTTCAAACTGGACATTTGTTGTATCATTTTTATTCCAAGAAGCAAAAATGCAATATATTCTAAAAGACTGTGTTTTGCACCAGGAAAGCCAGATTAGATTGAAGACTTTACATTTCTAAGAGATTTTAATTCAGTAAATATTGCATAAAATTAGAACCTTTACACTCTCCTTTTTGAATACAAGTGCAAACGTTGCACTCAGAAACTGTTTCTCTGTAATTTCGTTTAGATGTTCTGATATGACTAGACATACAGCTTTTTCAGTAGCGAAATCACGAGAAATAATTATCTCCAATCTAATCAGTAGTATCTGAAAATGGTAAATGTTAGCAGCTTAATTTGTGATTTCTTAAAAAGCCTTTTGTATCACTGTTTAGACTGACACGTTGAAGCTTTGCTTTTAAAGCAATAATTAAGAAATTGTTGACAGAAATTAAATGTCACTGACTATTTTAAACAATTGTAAGTGTTCTTCCCCCTTTCTTTCCTGAGGTTGAGCCTGACAAAAAGGGAAATCTAAACTACCATTAGAGAGGGGAACATGAGTTTCCGGAGTGGGTTTTTTTGGTTTTTTTTTTCAGTAAAGAGATGTGATTCATATAAGTAATAAGCAAACCCCATGCTATGGATTTTTAAATGCCCTGGCTTGTAATCCAGAGGTTAAATGATTAAACCCATTCCTGCACTTTTCAGTTTAGCTGCAGATATGTTTCCCTGGATTTAGCTGTGGGCAATTTTAAGCTGAATAGGAACTGCTCTATTATTTGTTATTAAAGTCCATTGCTATCTTTCAAAACTGTTTGTTACACATATCTGAACACATACACGTATTAAAATACACTGAAATAAAGACAAGATTATAAAAACTGGATAAAAATCACTCGGTGTTCATTTTTGCATGGCAATTTACTTAACGAAAATTATAAATGGCAATACGTTACACCATTAAATACAACCGTTACCTTTCTTACACAAATTCAAGTACAAAGCAAACCAAACCAAAACTATTTTCCAAACACTGCACGTAATCCTTAAAAACAAGGACCTTCAAAGGCGGAGGCTGGGGGTGCCTGAGCTCAGGGTGAGGAGATGAACACAGGCAAATGCTGCCTGGTGAGATGCAGCCAAGTGGTCAGTGGCGGTGAGCGGTGCCTCAGCCAGGAGCAGAAGCTCCGGATTTGGAGGAGCCCTTTCAAATGACGCTTACCTAAGAATGTATCTGCATGGGACGTTTGGAAAGCGCATAGGGGAGAACAGATACAGTAAAGCTCTCCTTCTTGATCGCTAATTATTCCTCATGAAAAAGGCAGGGTGTCTGGACGGGAATATCAGGATACTGCACTGTTGCACCATTTTCTTGTTTTGAATTCAGTTAATTTAGGTTACAAGCCAGCAGATACTGTAGCAGCTTGCAGACCCTCTGCGCAGCTTTCTGGCTGGCAAGAAAAAGACCTGAAAGCTAAAATGGAAGAAGCTTTCTACATATTCTCCCCATTCAGGACACTGCAACTGGCTGGTGAGCTGCGTGACACTGAAAAAACATGCCGTCTCCTAACAGGATTAAAGGCAGGGGAGAAAACACGAATCAAAAGCACACTGGTGTGTTTCAGTACAGTTTTGTTTTGTTCACCAGGTAACTCCACCCGATCTGGTTTAATGCTGTAAACACAGAGAGGGTGTGTTGAGCCCTAAGTGGAGGGAGCTGCCAGCGGGGGCTGGCTGGGGGCAGCGTCCCCCTTGCGTCATGTCCCCGCGTGAAACCCAGCCGAGTGGTCCGACACGTACATGGGCACCGGTTTTTAGCGTGAACGTTACTTTGGGCGTTGGATACGTTCCTCAGTTTCTCCTTTGAACTAGCTTTCTGTTAAATGCAGATATATCAATTAATTATTCCTTTAGGGTGTTGGAAGTAAACTGACCAATATTTGTGACTTTAATGGAACCCCTCGGGGGAACAAACCCCGAGGACTTCATTTTACCATCACTATTAGAAACTCAGTGCCCTGACAGAGACTCTCCAAGCTGGCTTATTTCACATCACCAGCTTACATGACAAAGAGTTTCCTTAAGCTATCCTAAAATCCATGACTGCATTTTTCTGCTACACAGTGTCACGGGGCATAGAGTGAAACCTGCACTTACTGCATTCAGGAAGCCAAATCCACTTCCCCTGAAACAAACCTACTATAACACACCCACAAATAAGCTGCTGATCATTTTCAGGACGAGACTGTTCACAAAACAACATACAGCCCGCAGCACAAGCACCTTGCACGCATGTACATGCTCCTTCATGGAAGCACCCAGATTTGACCAAAAGGAAATCAGATGAAGATCCCCACCAAGGAAGAACAGCCAATATATAACCAAGACAGTTCGCGTAGGACGTCAGCCTTCACCGTGGACCGTGCCCACAAGACAGTCTGGACAACGACACACCTTCAGCCCACAGAGGCCTGATCAGCCGGCTCTGTGCCGCGGCCCCGGCGGTGCCGCACAGCCGGCCACGTGTCCCGCGGTGCGCTCCGGGCACCACCGGCACGCTCCTGGCCATGCCCACGGCACGGGGGAAGCGGAGGGGAAAGCTGCACAGGCTGTGACGGTTAGGATGGTAGCTTATCTGATAGTTTAAGGAAAACTTCTCTTGGTAGCAGTTGTCTCCCAAGCTGAATCGAGACTAAGAACAATTTAGGTTTGGGGATTTTTAAGAGCAGTAGGAAGGTACAATTCTATCCACAAGGCTAACTGCCCCAACTATGTTACCAGGAATAATATTAAGTACTACTGTCATAGGCAGAGCTCTAAAATAAAATCAAAAAAGCAAATCTGTTCATTTGATACCAATCTATTTTTTGTAGCAGCATGTGAAAATAAATAAAAAAAGACTTAAAGCATGTTCTCAAGAAATAAGACACACTGACATAAGTGTGACAATTTGCTACCTGAAGAAGTTATAAGAAGATGGTGTCCATACAAAGAAGGCTTCACCCTATGTTCAAAACACAGTTGTTTTTAATCTCCTTCAAAAAAGAAATCATACGTTTTCCTTCTCCCTCTTATTTCTGCCTTCCCTTCCCCTCCCTCTACCACTAAAAAAAAAAAAAAACCAAACCAACTTTTAAGACTTAGCAGATCATCTATACTTTAATTTTTATTCATAGCTATCTGATTTTTGTAGAAGTTTTCTTTCCACAAATGTTCTTCCAGCAAGCAAACCAGGAGATTTATTATTTCCTAACAGTAACGAGTGAGCAGAAACGTTTCTTGCTATACAACATTTTTACACAAAGTTTACACAATGACATTTAGGAAAGCCTAAACCTAGAAGCTGATGGAGTCCCTTCCAGTCAAACTGAAGGAGGTGCAGAAATTATCTGTCGCTTGATACGTTTTTTATCTCCCGATCATCTCTGGAAACTTCTTTCTCAGGATAGAGTTGAGGAAAGTTTGCTTCCCTCTTTTCATTTCAGAATCACTAGCTCTTGTGTTTGATGTGTTTTGGGTGAAATGTCAGGCAATTATGGTGATGTACTTGCTTTTATATTACCCTCTCTTCCCTTGACGGCTTTTAAAAACACACGTATCCCCCTCGCCTCCCCTGCCCTTGCGTGAGTGGGAGGCCACCCCTGGCCCAGGTGAAGGGAGGGCAGCCCCAGCCATATCTCGTGCTCCCAAAGAGACTCTGTGGCTACAGTAAATCCAAAGTGCGGTAATTCTGAAAATGATCGCATGCATTTTAAATAGCAATAGAGAGTGATTCTGCTACCCATCCCTCAGTAGGGCCCACACCAAATTACTTTCATTTTGCTGTTTCTATGTTTATTGGGACTGACTCATTATATAGCACAGAGTCTATAGGAACAAGCCATTTTTCAGCACAAGAGGTTTACAGTAAAATTAGATTACAGTTTTATAAATCCCTAGGATAAAATCCCCATATATCCCGTATGTGCAGAAAGGGGCATATTGTCCACAGAGTCCTCCTTCATAAGGAGTAGCTACTCTTCGGATTTCCCCCTTCTTAAACAGTACAGTTAAAGAGCTTTTTTTCTGCCAAACTACTGGCACGTGATTGCCACTACATCTTCCTTTATCCTCTTTAGTGTATTTATTTAGTCCCCAGAGATCCTTTCCTCTTCTAAAAAGGAAGGCCTAAGAGACTTGATAGATGTTACTGCTATTGTCCAGGAGAATCTACGGGCTAGCAGACAGATCTCCATCTGTGATCTCCATCATCTCTGATCCTGGAACCCAGACACCCTGTTTCCTATGGCCAAGATGCAGGACAGCATAGCTGGAGGAGAAGGAAAGCACAAATCTAGCCTGAAAAGAATATTTTTAGATTGAATGAAATACACCACCCACAAAGACAGAGAGAGCAAGACCTTGGGAAACCATAGGACTTCTCTCTTTCTTTCTCTGTTTTAAAGAAAAACACTGTTTTCTCTTGGCGTTGTTAAAAAACAATTCCCATTTAAGCAGTGACAGGCAGGACTCTGTAATCTGTACATACAATTTAATCCTTTAAAGAATCAGCAGAACCCACATCAATCAAGCCTTCATCAACTTGTAAAAACAATATTTTGATTCAATCAGATTCAAAGCCCCGAAATTCCCAACTAATTAATGCAGGGTCACTCAGAGGCTGTGAAGCAATGGCTAGCAGAGTGGTCAAATATTTACCCCTCAACACAGTAGACATTAGGACAACCAAAGGACCTGAAGAGTGGGCAAGAATAGATAATGCGACTCTCACTGCAGCAGGTTTCATTCACTAGAAGTATTTGGATAAAGAATTATTACAAAGGAGAGAAAAAAAGAAACTGAAGCCTCTGCCATAAGCAGCATTCTCACATCCTGCTCAAGGGCTGTTAAATGGTCAGTGACCCAGGCAACATCCTTCTCATTTTTTGGTTTTTAACATGCATGTCTCCAGACAGTTGAGTTGTTTTGGTTATAGTCCTTCCTTATAAAATTCACAATAAATTACATTATAAGAATGTAGACGGCAAAAAATTACTGAAGAGTCCAAACCACTCAAACCTTCTGGCCTGCTTTGTATTCCTAGAAATGAGTCTTGAATTCAGCTTTTTCCTTTAAATATTCTTAAAATATAAGTGCAGCATTCAGTATATTCTGTGCACGGAGGAAATTTTCACAGCGTGCAAGGGTTGCCTGTGTGTACTGCAGACATGCATCTGCTGAGCCTGACGTCTCGAGGTGATTCTTTGGAGTTCATTTGATGCAGCTTTAAACTCTGCCTTGTAAGAAAATATTTTTTTGTATGTTCCACTCCAAAGCTAAAATATCATTGATTCTTTTAAAATGCAGTCATTAAAACAGTCATAATTTGTTAATGCATAATATATATAATCATATATATATATATATGCATACATGGGGCCTATATGCAGCTGAGCGCATTCTCTGACCTCGTGTATATGTGTAGAGACACACAATATACACCTACTGTGTGCGTATGAGTGAGTGAGAGTGTGTGTGTGTGTGTGTGTGTGACAGAAGTGGAAAGACTGTCTTTCAGAGAAAAATAAGAATACATCTGGAGTGCTGGTCTCCATGACACCTGATCACTAAAACCCCAGATTTTTCTTGAGAGAGATACTTTTACATTTCTTGGCAGAGGGGCATTCTGGAAGTGCTGCGCCCGCTCACACCCATTTAGCCTTTGCTAATGGCAGCTTCATTGAAAAGACTTTCTGTCCTAGACCATATCATGTCTCTCCAGGACACGACTACTACGACAGATACTTCAAAAACATACAAAGAGATGACTTGCTGCAAAAAAACCAATGAAGCAGTTCTCACTTTTCCTTTCAAGATTCCTTTTGGGTTATTGTGCTTTTTTCATATTTATATATTTTTGCATTTGCACTCTAGAACTACACAAGGGACAGAAATGGAATACATTTTGCATTACGTTGACATGACTTTTGCTTCTGTGTTCAATTTCATCATTCTGCGAGATGCACTCTGGATAGATAAGACTTTAGATTAACGATTATGCAATTAATATGTGCTTTGCCTTTCACAAGAAAGTTTTCAAAAAGTTTAAAAGCAACCATTTAATAATTCACAATTTTTACATTGCCTATATTTTGAGACAGCTTGAGGAGTAATTCTACACCCAGAGGAATTTTTAAAAAGCTGTTTTGTAGAATCCATGCTGATGGTATTTCACTGGAACAACAGTCAGTGCCTGGTTACGCCAAAATGTATTTTAGAAGGATGCCCTCTCCCAGACTGCTATAATAGCAGCAGTAGTAATAATAGTGATAATTAAGAAAGAGATGCAGATAATGCCACCCCAAAAACATATATTTGAAAAAATCAACAGTAATCTTTTCCTAATCTTACTCCCATCTGCACAGGAAAGACCAGACACATAACCCGGGGTCAAAGGAGGAGTTCTCTATTTTCAGATGTATGTCTTACAATGGAGAGACGAAAATTACCACAGCTACTTAAAATGCTAGGTGTAAAATCCTGGATCAAAGCACCTCCTCTTTAACTTACATTATTACTACTACTCAGTATCATAAAACAATACATGAAATCCTATTTGCTTTCCCAGACTACTGTGATTTCCTTGTATTTTGCACTTCACAAACCTCGAGCAAAGAAGTTGGCTTGGTTGATTTTGAGACAGTTTCCCATTCTGACTCCAAGAGCTAGTACAGTCTGGAAGTGTGTGGGATCCTAAAATATTGAAACCTTAAAAATTGCGACCACATATGTCATTTTTGCACTGGGTTGACCTTTTCAGCAGACAAGTCATTCTGACACTTAAAAGCAAAAAGAAAGCAAGCCACCTGCCTTATGCTAGGAGCTGGGGCTGCATGTGCTCTGTTGGAATTGCTGAAAGAATGTATAAATGAACTCACTGCTACAAAACTGCACTGTTTCCAGTTTCCCTCTATACTCCAGTTACTGCGGATGGAGAAATTCTGGGATCGAAGCAGTATCCCTTTTATTTTTTAAGAAAGAACAAATACACTGTGGAATACCCCCTATTCTCAGCGGTTGCACCAACTGCTATTTTCAGGCTGAAGGGCCACTCTGCCAGCCTTAAGGCAGGGTACAGCTTTTATTCCCTGTCCTGCTTTACAGGGTATGTGGCTGATGTGAATTTTCAGAGGAGATGCCGCAACTCTAAATTCAGTTCTTGACAGGCAAGCATGAGATGAATGTTCTCTCCATATATCCATCTTTATAATTTACATTCTACAGGTTTCCATTCAGTCAAGCATTTGAATAGGAAAATTATAAAGTATTTTCAAAATCTCTATGCCACTGAGGAAAGGTAAGAAACTAACCAAAACCATCTGAAAAATTTCCATAGAAAAGTGGAGATCTTTCTTTCTTCTCCTTTCATTTGCCAGATTGCATCTGGTAAAGGAAAAAGCACTGGTCAACATTATAAACTCCATCCCCGTGTTACTGACTCATTTTTATTTGGGCAAAGAACAGATAAACATACTCATGCATAGAAATCCTGATGTAGGGATAGAAAAACAAATTATTTCAGCTGCTGGTAACCACAACATGCACCCACGTACAAAACTGTTCAAGTCACTGGAAAAGCTCTGGACGCAATGCATTACCATGCACAGGGTTACTTTGAAACAGCTTATAAAATGTCTGGAATATTGTATATATTTTTCTTTTATCATTCTTCTTTTTGGATTTCACTTACATTCCCTTTTACTATCAGAATGAGGGTGATAAATTGAAGACGAAAAAGTGCACATTTCTCCATGTCTTTTAAAAAGCACTTGAATAAATACTATCCACGCAGCCAAGTGTGTCCTGCATTTGACTAGGTGCAAAGCAGTAGGGGTGCCGCTGCAAAGAAAACGTGCCCTGCAGCTCTCAGCACCAGTGCAGTCAATATGCTAAACGATGACTTATGTGAGCAAATTTTCACATTGAAATTAATAGCTCTTTTTGAAACCGTTACTGTTTCAGTTTGACCTTAAATATTACTCTAGCATCTAATCCATAATTGTTTGTAAATATGCACATTTGGGGAATTATTCTTAGATACATCCAAAGATCTTTCTTTCCCTTGGTAGCATTCCTTCAGTAATTCTGCGAACCAACCTGAACTGCTCCACAAGGCAGTGCAGTGGCATGAGGCTATTTTTAAGCTTTAAGTACAACAGAAAGACAAACTTTAACAATAAATCATGAATAAATGTACTAAGTGCCCTGGATATTAACAGAAATATTACCTCACAAACAAAAGTTCTACCTTCTAACACTTTTGCCACTAGTATTTCAACGTAGTAAGTAACAGAAGTTAAGGAAGTCTTAAACCTCTGCTGGTAAAATATATTCCCAGGAGGAAAAGCTTTTCACATGATATTTCAATGCAAAGTGTTCCCCCAATATCAAACTCTCCCCATTTTTTCTTTCCCACAGCGTCTCCCAAAGAACAGGACGACAGATACAGTACCAGAAAAATCTCTCATCCTGATGTCTCTGAACTGTATCAGCTCCTGATCTTTCCTGCACCGTTGTACAACAGGCTGTGCCCCATCTCAGCCATCAGAACTGTCACCCTGCTTTAGATCTCTTCAGTTACTCTGTTTTCTCCCCCTGGATCCTGCAGGTCACCAAATCTGTCACCCTGCCTTGCATTTGGACACAAAGACATTGCACTGACACACTTCCCCTCGTCAGAGGATGAGTCACCTTGCACTTTTACCTATGGTCAATACTTCTATCACCTTGCCTTGTGCCACTGCTACCAGAGTTGTCACCTTGCCCTCTAAGCTTGTCCTTGTACATCTCCACACAGCTTATGTCTCCACTCACTGTGTCTCTCACTTCATCCTGCCTCTACAATCAGCATTTCACTTCATCTTTACTCCCAGTGACATCCATCATAGGTTTGGTATCGGAAATTCTTCTGGAAATTAATTTTTGTCTCACAATTCTTTCAGACAGACTTCTTTTCCCACCCCCCCCACCAGAATTAAGGAGCTTAAATAGAACAGTAAGATAGGCACATGCCAAGACCAAGTAACTGTCATTGCTATATGGGCTAGCTCATTTTTCTCGTTATGATCCTCACTATATATCTAAAACTAGACTGTAAGCTCTCTGAAGTAGGGCTTAGCCTTTCTATATGCTCCAGAAAACAAATTACATAATAAAAATAACTTATGTTTGAAATGTAATTGGTCACTAGAATTTGCAAAACAGTAAGATAAAACTAGAACAGCTCTGTAAATCAGTGGGTGATGAATTGGCCCAGGGTAAAATAAGCTGAGCAGTCCCTGTCAGTATGTCACAGAGTACGTATATTTGCAGTTCAGAGGCACTCTGCCTTCTTCGTAGAATTTGCAGATTTCCGATTCTAATCTCCAAAAGCAAAAGACCCCACATAGAACAACAGATAGATTATCAGCACAGGGTGTCTAGGAAGTGCTCACACCCCTGCTCGGAGGTTAACATTTGATTTCTGAAATGTATGGTCATCTTTGACTGAAAGAATCAATAAACAAAATTAATTCCTAGTTCTCAACATTACCTTTTCAGCTGCAGCTACAGAAAATAATTTGTTACCAAAGCAAATAAGAAACAAGCTCAATACTACTACTGCCATGACTAAAATTTGAAAACAAAATCAAATAACTGCAGTAAAATACCACCCCCCCCCAAAATAAAAATAAACCCTCGTGAAAATTAGCCTTTCTTCTACTGCAATGACCTCTTCATTAAATATAAGCTTTAAAGATTTCATAGTGTACCACATGTCTGTGACACCTTTGGTCACAAGACACTGATGATTCCATAACCTAAAGGACTGGATTGAAACGGCTCTACTTAGGCCTTCGGGTTGTAAGCCAGTCCGTAGGGATACACCATCCCCTTTTTTTGTCCCTTCCATCCAAGAGCAGTCAGGTTTTACAACCTGAGTGCAGCGCTGCATATAGGAATATGAGAAGAGAGTATGGCCTGACTCGTAACTTGCCTCTTTCACACCCATTCGTTACCCACTGCAGTGGTCCCTGAATGTGGTCTTTTGATCACTGTTAGCCCATGTGGTCAAAAAATTGTTTTGATATTAAGAAATACAATGTTTTTAATTAAATGCATGGTGAATAGTGCTTATAGTGGTCTGTGAAAAATACTGAAGGACAACCATGGTCCAGAGAGTTCAAACCCCCTGTCCCCATATCGCACGGGGCAGCAGCCCAGGCAGAGAATGAAGTCTCTACCAGGTAAGACAAACACGTAACTCGCCAGAGTGACCATCGGCCAGACCCCCAGCACCCTCCACCACCATAGCTGTTACAAAGCCCTGTGCTCATCAGATTAAGAAATTAAAATAGTCAAGCTATTTCTACCTATATTTTGGAGGCTCGCTAAGAAGATACAAATTCCATTCGATGCTGGGAATAGGAGCCAAGAGACATCACCTGAAATGCTGGTTAGCTCTCTGGCTACAGCTACATCCAGCTACAGCTGGATGACAAACTTCTTTCCGTGCCTTCACTCCCCAATAAATAAACTCGGATTTGTAATACTTAACTCCCCCCGCGAGGCACTCTAAGACCTAGAGGTGAAGATTATTATGAAGAATTATATTAGACAGTAGTTAAAAGCAGTTTAAAATCTCACTTCCAAGTGTTCTCTTTTCCTCATTTTTTCCATGGTATTGGGCAAATTACTTAACCTGTTTCTTACTGCCTTCTGCATCTGTTCTTAGTAATGATGATAAAAGTCTATATCTAAATTTAGACATTTATGAAGAATTTTCACAACTTCCTTGTAAAATGCTTTAAAGAGGGCAAAGGGTCACTACTTTCAGTGATCATTTGAAGCAGCTTTTTAGTTTCTGAAACATTCGATTTTCACTCTTGGCCTACTGGAACAAAGTGATTTAATGTTGTGTCTGCCCAGCGCTAGTTCAGTGGAATCTCACGGCATTGCCTGGGATTCTGTTTGTAGGACGGCAAATGGTGGTGTCACAGGTCAAGGCTCTTCAACATACTGATGATGCTTAAATTCAGAGATGGTTATTTATCAGATGGTTATTTTAAGCTTTAATTAACGCAGGGGCAGTTTTACCATGGAATCCAACTTTGCTTCTTAGATGTAACGGGATCAAAACCATTTGTGTAGTAATGGCAGTAGTATCAAAAACATTCACTATTCTAATGTACGGTATACAGAAAAACGGTGTTCCAGATTTGCAACTGGAGTTCTTCATTTGAGTGTGTTATTTTGGACATCTCCAGTGTCTACCAATATACGCATTGTTGTAGCACTCAAAGAGAGCCTTCAAACTATTTGGTCACTCTTTACATTTGTCCGAGTTCTTCAGCTTCTCTTTCCTGCTTTTCAATATAGGCTTTGAACAAACATATACAGAACTGTTCTCAGGCCATTTTTTAGAGATCAGCAAAACCCTTTACACTGGGTGTTATAACACAAATTAAAGCTAACCAACAAATGCAGCCAAACCATTCTTTGTCCTCATTCAACAACAGCACCCCAATCCCCCTTTGTTCTTTATGAATAGAAACGAGCAGCAAATATTTTATTTTGTTCTAGAAATCTCTATCAAACTATACTGGGGAAGGCAAAAGGACAGATCACTAGTATCAACTTCTATCCAACTCAAGACCATCAGAACCTTGAGTGCAGCATGAAAACGAGATGCAGATTTGCACTGACTCTCAGCCTGAAGGAACACAGCAGGCACATAGCGCATCCTAGCTTGCAAGTTTTTCCAGAACTTTAAGCAATATAGGCTACTGTGTGCTGGAGCTGCTCTCTGTGAAGATGGACATAAAGGCAGCTGCAGTGAAGAAATGAACACTTGGCACTGCTTCCAGCAGTGTTAATGTGCAGCCCTTGGTCTTCCATGGAGCTGAAAAGAAACCATTCTCTCTTTGCATCTCATCTATTAGTACAAAGTGAATGAGAAATCTATGAAGGATTAAGACAAAATGTGTTAAATCAAACATCTCCTTCAACGGTCAAGGAGTACATATCTCAGCATTTTGTAACAGTCTTAGGAAGTACAGATTTATATAGTGGGGAGGGGAAGAAATGGAAGGAGGATGCAACCTTAAGGTGGCTTTAGCCACGGCAGCACTGTGAACGGCATCGTGTGGTTGTCATCACGCAGGAGTACTTACTGCCTTCCTTCCCTTTTGCTCAGGTCTGCTGCCAACCGTACTGACTGTATCTTAAACAATTTTTGTTCTATTCTTTGTTTCATGTATCTATGTCTATATCCAAAATGGAGAAAAATAAGTATTTCCTCCAATAAGCCGTCAACCCAACTACCATACAGAGACCCAAAACTCTAATCCTATCTACATTACTGTCTACTGTGCAAAGAAAAGCGAGCCCGTTTCTGAGATGCTTATTTACCTAATAGACTATAAAAGGTATCGAGGGAGTCATTCCATTCAATTGGGTCAATCTTATGCATGTAAATATGTATTTAAATTTGGTAAATATGTACAGTATTTAGAGCATGTGGAGAATGATTCTTCTGTGGAATGGGGCACCTCTTTCAAAATGGTTTACACTACTCCAGGTAAATTAAACTCCTTTACACACCAATAATGAAAGCTGAAATCTGCTGGAAAAGAGATGCCCTCTTTTGTTAACTGATGTGAGTAAACATTGCTGAGCTTTGCAGCATTCTAATTGCAGTTATTAATTAAACGTATTTCAGTAAGATTAACTTAGTGGATTTGATATAATATCTAATTTTAAGGGTAAAAATAAACATTCAGTTTCACATGGGAAATTACTCAGTCATGAAAACAATTCCACTATTTAAGGACTATATATATATATATATGTATGTTTGCTTACATGCATGAATCCCAACAATGGAAAAAAGCATTACACACACGTACATGTGTTTCTCCTCCCTGCCCTTAATATGCAAAAGTTTCCTAAAAATAAAATTCTTGGTAACATTTTTCTGTTCATCCACTGGAAAAAACAAAATCTTGGTACTGTCAGCCTTCTAGCTGGAATACCTCGTAGGAGAATAAATCTGTTGATACTAAATTACTATTCCCACTGCTCTACAAGCCTGAATTTATTGTGCAACTAGCCTAAGCAGACCTTTGTTAAAGAAATAGTTTTATTAAAGAGTTCTCCAGGTAAGAACATCAGACTGCTTGATACATACTTGTTAGAACTCTTAACAGAACAGTTCTGAAATAAATATATTTTTGAGGTACTTATGTCAGTACTCATTTTTGTAGGAGAAGCTCCTCCACCATCCAATGGCTTATTAAGGAATAAGGAGAGGGGTACACACAGGAAATCAGCATTTTTCAAAGCTTAGAGTGAAGAGGTTTTCAGCCATGGCAAAAGCTCTGGAGGTTTCATTTAACAGAAAATTCCTCTCCAGTCCAAGTTCACACCTCGCATAGTCAGTATCAAAGCACTATGCAATGAGAAACACATTAGACTACACTTATTTATATTACACCCTAAACAGCAAGTCTAAATAATTTAGGATTTCTACAGCTCGAAGGGAAAAAGAAAAAGAACCCAGTTACTATTTTCAAAGTCTTAGAGTGCGTGCTGTTGGGCCTCTTAGGGACATCAGCTTTCCTTGGATGAATGACACGATGTGCATAAGAAAATACAAAAACTTTCGATCGCCCTAATACTCAAAGTTACTTCGGGGGGAGGCAAGCAAGGGAGGAAGGGAAAACAGTTTGGCTCTTGGCTCAACTTTCCTTAGTAAAAACACAAAAAAGATAGAAGATAGAACTGAGGCTTGGACACAAATCGGTGACAGTCAGAAAGTCAAGAACTCGGACTGGTGCTCTGTGCCCCGCAGTGCCTGTGCAGGCACCGTTCAGTGCACGCGAGAGCAGGACCTGCTCACCCAGGCAGGGGCTGACAGCAGCCGGAACAGGGGCCTCTGCAGCCAGGCCAGTCCCGCTGCTCAGAGCGGCACCCCAAATTGCGCATTACCCTAGCTGGAGCAAAGCTTCTGCATCCTGTTTATGGCGATCCGTTCATTTAATCGAATTTATGAACGTGTAAATGTCATTTCATAATTTGCCATTGTAAAAAGAGAAAGCAGTACGCCAGAAATGGCTACCCTTCTCAGAATTTCCAGATACGCAGTATTTCAGATACAGAGTTTTTATATATGTATGTATATTATATATACACAGTGTGTATATATGCACAGTCATCCGTTGATGAGGTAGTTAAAAACATGTAATAATCAAATAGCATGTTTACATTTTATTAAATGTAAACAGTGCTGATACATTTCTAAATCTAGTAATTGAAATACCTTCATTTCTGTCTCCCAATAGGCTTGTGAAAACTAAGTATCAGTATAAACTGGATTTCCACATGCCCAAACCAAACAACTATCTTCAGCATCCCTGTTAATATTCAAGTAATTTACAGCTGATAAGGAAGCATAGGAAAGATGAGATGGTCCATATGAATTACAGAATTGACCTAACAACTGAAACGGTCCAAAAGTATGAAAAATTTTCTGATCATTGCCTTTTTTGCCCTTAATATAACAATGTAAAACATCTGACTGGAAAGGGTTGCAGAACTTTTTCCTAGGTTCTTGTGCGAATTGTGACTTACTCCAAAGCAAAGTGAGAAACAGTTTAGGAGAAACCCATTCTCTATCTGATGTCTACTGTGGTGGATTCAAGAGGTTCAGATGATACATGGAGAAGCAGCTGAACTTCCCTAGAACACATATTGGTTCTTTTCCCCTCTGAGGTGATTATTCTTGACAAGTGAGGGTCTGCAAGTTCCAATGTACTGAAGTATATTTGGGTCTAGGTCCAGCTCTCATAACTGGACCCCACGTTTACTCAGCTTGTGTAAGCAACACTGCTAATTCCTTTCATAGGACTGTGCTATGTCAGTGTGGAATGTGGGTCACCTAATATTAGTATCATAATAAAATCAGCTTTTGCAATCAGTCCCGACACCTTCAGCTGACTGCTGTTTTCCATTAAAATCTTCTCTTAGATCAAGTTATACAATGAAATTCAGCTTTCTGCTGCCTCCATTTTCAACAGATTATAATGAACAACATCTTACGTTTGCATAATACCTTTAGTAGTGTGTCAGAAAAGAATAAAGTACTCTAACAAAAGCCTGGTTAGAGTAGAAGACACAGAGAAATCAAGCAAAAAAAAAAATCTTATGAACTAGTATTGAATTTCAACATTCTACTTGCTTAGCATATAATATAAATAATTCACACTTGAAAATCTTATTTTCAGAAATGTTTACTGACACAGCAAAAATCCATGTGAGAGGTTACTGACATGGCATGTAAATGCACACCTAAAAAGACTACAGTGATCACAAAAGGATGAGAAAAGAATTAATCTGAGGAGAATATCAGCTAAGAAAATACATTGTCCTGAATAAACTAGCTGGTAATTAACAGCTCAGGTACCGAAGTCTCCTTCATTTCAGATCTGTCCAATGGTAGATGTGCTCCAAAATACCACCTTGTAGTATAGACTTCTGCTACTACTTCAGTCTTTGATCGAGTTTATATTTTGATTTGAAAGATAGGAAGAGAAAATTATTGGGAAAAATCTACCAGGATAGGGAAACAAAATTTTGTTTGGTGTTTTTACTTCATTCTATTAAAATGAGCTTTGTGGTTTTGAAAACGTTAAATAATCCAACATACTATTGGAGTACTGGATAGGGCGGGCAGAGGCAGGGCCGTTGGTGCTGGGTGCGTGGAACAGCACTCCAGCAGGGAGGACCACGAGGGCAGCTGGGGCTCAGAACAGGAGAAGCTGCTGCAGTGGGGTCTGCACACAAAGATGTGTGAGGCCCACAGCTGGAAATACTAACAGCAGCAGCGGCAATGTGTATTTGTCACCTGCATTAACCAGCTCATTCTTTCACGAAACAAAAAATTCCCCGGTTAAAGATCTGAAAACACTAATTTCTGTAACTCTCGTTGGGTAAAAGAAACCTCGCAACAAGAAAAGTGAAAAAAAAAAAAAAAAAAAAATTGTTAAATCCGTTCTGTTTAATTCTGCATGCTGAAATGGCTGTTCTAGTGCACAAATGTTAAAAACTACCCCTCTGAAATGGAGTGGCACTATCTCACAGCTCGCTCTCAACCACACACCCAAAAAAGGGACTTTTGCTGGAATACTCGGCCAAAATGGAAAGACAAGTAATCAGAGGACATGAGGAGGCTGCGATGGCGGGGGGTGGCAGCGGGCGGCATGTTAAGTTGTGCTAGAAGAACACAGGCAATCGTAAAATCCCAAAGACCGTACCTACAGTGCTGCACAGGAACAGAGACACCCGAGCCCCCGCCGAACCAGCGCCCCAGCAGCACCGGGCAGACATCCTCGGGCTCTCCTTCCTGCGTTCCACTCGCCACAGCCACTTACGTATTTTTAGTAGCCGTTACACCTTTTAGAGTGAAAAAAGGTCCGAGTGAAAAGGTTTGTTACTTAGTACAAAAAATGGTTCAGGGAAAGGCATAAAAGCTACACAAAATTTTAAATGCAATTATCTTAGATTAGAATACTTGGCTTGAAAGATCTGGAGGGTATTGTTTTTGATAAGACAGAGCCACTTGACAAGGCCTGTCACCACTCCAGGTCTCTCTGTTGTCAACTAAAGATGAAAGGACATCACAAAGAATTAACTTCAGCTTTTAAACATTTTGAAAATGTCAAAGAGGTCATAGCTGATCTATTTCCTTATACGGCATATTCACTTGATGAAATTTGTGGTAACAATGTGTTTTTACTTTTCATTCAAATTGGTCTAAAATCCTGGTAATTGATCACAGACTAATGAGAGCTGACACGGGACCGGTGCGATTGGCTGAGCTTTGTATCAATCACAGCTGCTGCCAGTCCACGCTGTGCATATTAGACTTTCTAATGGCACTAATTGGTGACTACAGAAGAAACCTGCTAAATCTCCTAGTGTAGTTTCCAGAACCATTTATTTGGTTTCCAGTTACACTAAAGCCAATTTAAGCCCTTTTATAACTAACACCTTCCTACATATAGGACCTATTGTTCATGCCTTCTCACAAGCAGTCTAAATAGTCCTTAAAATATTCAGTGAGATGACTCTAAATTAAAAATGGGTCCAATCTGTGAAACAGCAGAAGTAAAAGTAGAAGCTAAATATTTGTATTGACCTTTTAGGAGCATTAACCAAGTCAGTAAAATATCTTAAAGGCATCTTACTATGCAAATAGAGGCTAAATTTTTAAATCTTATTTAAAATAACATGTGACCACATTTGCTAGAAAGTGATTTTATATTTCCAGAACATATTAGCATCTCTAAATATGAAAGTTATCAGTTAAAACAAGTTGAAATGCTGTTGTATCATGCTAATTCTTCCCCCACCCCTTCCATATGATTTGGAGAGAAAGGTCAAGTCTGCTGTCACTCCCTCTAACTGATGCTCAGAGACCGTGTGCACTGAGCATGATACATTTAAAAGAAACCAAGCAATCGGCCATTTTCTGCATCAACTGTATTAATCATAAACCCTCCATCTTGAGCTAAAACAAGAGATTAGGTGCACAAGAATAAAGGCAGAAAGTTTTCTCTCTGCTCAAAACCAAAGAATGCTTTTCCATTTTGGACATGTTCCTTACACTGTGCAAAAGGGTAATAATATTAACTGTAATTTATAAGATGGACTGCCAAGGAAACGGGCATTTAGCTCCAGATAAAACTGTACAACTGAAACCTGTGTTCATGATAAACAACAGGGTGATATATATAGAAAAAGCAGGTACAGTGAACACCAATGTAAAGATAGGGGCTGGGAATGCTGCTGCACACCTCAGTTTTTCCTACATGCACGTTTCTTCTACACACGTGCATACAGACGTAAGATCACGTATTTATATAAATCTCTTGTTAACCACAACATATGACTTAAGTATATATGTTACACACACAGATGATACAGAGAAAGAGAGAGAATACCTGAGATGAGAACATAAGGGATGGAAAGTGGCACTAAGCAATCTGAAATATTTTGTATTTCAAGCCATAATGATAAAAACAACAAGACAGAGACACAGAGGTAAAGTTTAGAACAAGCAAGTGCTACGGTTTAGAACAAACAGACCTAATTATGCTGTTTGTTCTCCAACCTGAGATAAAAATAATGTTTAACATATTAACAGGACTGTTCAGCAATACTTCATATATTATATATAAGAACATATAGCTTAGGAGAAACAACTATCACCCATGTTTCTCTCATACATTTAAAATGCAGGGTACATGCAGTAAAACATATTTTAATAAAGCTACAGTCTGCATTAGCAATTATATGCTAAAAGAAGAAACCATTTACGGTACAATTAAATAAATTTCTTTAAAATATTTGGCAAACTGAGTAAGGTCACATCTGTACAGGCATGGCTCACTAAATCTTTATTAAGCTACCAATCGTCAGAAGGTAAGACAACTGCAGTACTGGCTGTAGGTTTTCTGAATGAGAAAAGGAACAATTCCCAGCAAGATCTACAGACGTCACCCAAGGTGACTGTTCTAAAGTCTTTCCATTCAAAACTGTCTCACTTGTATTTTAAAATGTTTCACTGATGTGAGCCACCGTTGCACCACAGGTAAATTTGATCCCAATTCAATTAGTCGGTAGCATCAGTAGCATTTAAGCATATAATTACACGCAAGTATCATCTCAATGCTTTGCTCACAGACATCTGAAGCACACATTTTATGGCTTTGGTCACCCTGTTAACCAACAAGTTCCTTACACAAATTACAAAGTAATCTATCTAACTGAATTTTCATAACCTATTTGTGAGGTACACGTTCCCCATTCTCACCCTTATTTAATTGATATGTAAATGCAGATCTGAGAAGTAATGCAATCGAGCCTACAAGGAGCACATGGTGGAGCAGCAGATGGGAGAGGTGTGGTATAAGGTTTTTGATGCACCAAAATCAGATTGTGCCAATA
>VYZV01042197.1:7307-18497 GCA_013401275.1 Pandion haliaetus
CATCAAAAACGTAAAAGGCGACATATCTAAATCTTTAATGCAGAAAATGCTGGTTTATACAGGCGTCCTCAAACTTACCTGTGGCTTGGCAGAAGAGGCGAAAGGGTCCACGGACACTAACATGCTGTGCCTGGTCACTTAGGAAAGGTGGCAACAACATGACCTTTACAGGGTCTGTGCTAGACCAAACATCAGGCTGGGTACTGGTAGGTGAAGGAGGTGAATCACTTCCCACACAGGACAAAAAGGAGGTACCAGTAGGAGGGAAAGGTATAGGAGATGAGGCTGTGTGACAGAAGAGGACAGAAAAGAAAAAAAAAGAAAAAAAAAAAAGAGGGTACTAAGAAAAAGAGTTATAAGAAACACATCACACACTGAAGAAATAATGCAAAAAGACAAATGAACTTTAGAAGGATAAGAGGAAGTGTCCCTAGGCGCCTAGAGAAGGGCGCTTTCCTCCTTCACCCACATTTCTTTTTCCAACCTTCCAATCCCTCCCCACTCCTCCCCACCCCCAGGTTATAAGCCATTCAACTAAAGCTGAGAAGAGAATCTACTTCAAATCAATTTCAAAAGTTTCCACTTTTCCCCCTTAAAGGAAACCACAAGGAACATTAGTACTTGCAACATGGAAAGCAGTGTCACTGTGTCAAGTTTCACAAAAGTCAAGATATAATACAATTTATTTTAATATTTATTCTGTTATATGTACATAATTAAAAATAGAAAAATAAAACCAAACTGAATCTTATAAAATATAAACTGTTTACACTAAGATGGTCTAAATTATGTTCGCATGAAAGTTCAACATAGAAAAGCAGCCCAGGCATACTGCTATTTACTGTTAAAATGTATCCTACTTCTAGCAATATTTACAGAAAGATGCAGTGAGAGGAACAATTCTTCAGGACTGTACCGCACAAAATGCTTTTACAGACAAACAGTGCTGCTGTGAACCAGGCTGAGAACAAATGCACACTTTCACGTTTGCAGGCATGATTCACAAACAGTTCAAAGGACTGATTGTTTGAGCAGCTCCAGTTTCAGTCTCCAGTTGCATAGGAGATTGGAAGGTGTCATCCAGAAAGGGTGACGCTGCAAAGATTTGTCACAAAAAGAAGCTGAGTTATTTCTGAATCTGAAAAAAAGAAAAAAAATCGGCAATGTTTTCTCATCAGGCTGTATCCTAACAGTCCATTCCAGCGAGTCACTAGCTGAATTATCGTAGTTAATTCTTCTCAACTCCTGCTTTGCTTCCACAGTGCAAAAAACCTCTCTCTGTGTCACTGCTAACTGCCAGCTGCTTGCCTGCACTGTTTCATTAAAAACAAACAAACAAAAAACCCCAAACCACCAAAAAATCCAGTTTTGTATAGAAAATGGAATGTGACTATGTCCAGCTTGGTGGTTAAGGGGGAAGAAAAAAAAAAAAAAAAAAANAAAAAGAGGAAAAGCATTCCTAAATCTATTATTTCCTCCCTCCCACTCCCCACTTACTCCATGTTTTGTACTGATATTGTCGCACCTAAATTTCTAGAAAGCAGGAAAGAACAAGCCTTTAAACAAGATTATCCCTGAGAGTCTTACACAAATCAAGCCAATGCTATCCCCATTATACCTTAAAATTTAAGATACTTAAAAAGCAGTTAAAAAAATTAACTTTAACCAACTAAAAGAGACCTAGTGTGCCAAAACACAAAGCATAAAACTAATCACTAGAAGCAAAGAAAAAAAATGTCCCAATCTGGACAAAAGTCTATAATTTACCAATCTGATAAACTAAACTTAATTTCCAATTTGGAATTAAAATGAAACTAGGTCTTTTTTTAATGGCAGCTAAAATGTGTAGACTGAAGTACTTTTTAAAGCCAACTGAATTAGAAAGTTATTTTTATCCTATGGAAGCACACGGCTGAACAACAAGCAAGTAACTGTTCACTAGAGCGAAGCGCTCAGTGGGGGAAAAACTGGGAACAAACAAATAGTGATCTGAAACTGGCCATTTAAAAAAACAAAAAGAGACAATACAACACAAGGTGCTATGGTCTGCAGACAAGAACACCACTTCTCTAATCTGGTGAGATCTGAAAGCAAACTGGCTTGCTGTACAGCTTAAGCATGTATCCCCGCTATGGCTCAGCTGTCACACCCACACTCGCTGTGCTCAAATAGCTAGCTGCAGGACCACAGCTGATTTCCACCACTGAAATGGACGATTGGGTCCTTCAGTCCCCCTCTGCATCCGAGTCGGCATACTTGAGTTCACATTTGACATCGAAGGGCTTGTCCTTGGCCTCTCGTGATGCCTGCAAATCCCCAGGCTGCAGCTGGCCATTCCCACAGTCAGGCTCAGTCTCATAGCCGGTGTCATGCGCTGGCTTCGGCTGCTCCCCGCTCTGATGGCTGACACTGCCTTGTTCCACCAGCGTCTCCTTCACGCTTTGCTCACAATCAGAAAAATCTGACTTCGTTTTCTTCTTACCAAGCAGCATGACAGAGCGGAATTTCAAGCACTGCCCTGGCAAGTACCCTTTGTAACAGTTGTAGGAGAGCAGGCACAAGAAAAGAATAAAAAAGAAGAGGAAGAGGAACATCAACAGGAAGTTATCGTTTGACTTGAGGAACATTGTCTTTTCTGGGACCGCATCAGGAATTGAATTGAAGAGCTCTGTGTTGGAGGCTGCACTTGTTAGGACAGGGCCAAGGGGCTTTGTTACTATCCTTGCTGTCGTTACAGGTAGCATATGAGCTGTCGAGGTATGAACAGTAGACCCCTCGGTTGATACAGCTGACACTTTTGGGACATCGCTATTACCTTCTGTTGGTGCAGCTGCTGTGGTAGGGCCCACCGTGGTATGCTGGATCTTTTTCAGTTCCAAAACATGCTTAGCCAGCACTTGAGAAAATTTCTTATTCTTCACTTTTTCTTCTGACAAACACTGGTAAACACCGCTGTCTCCTTCTGATAAATTGAAGATGAGCAGCGCCTTTTCCAGCAGACGGTACTTTGGGCTCTCCACTCTCAGCACATCGTCTTTGAAC
Organism: Pandion haliaetus; assembly: GCA_013401275.1. Taxonomy (NCBI): domain Eukaryota; kingdom Metazoa; phylum Chordata; class Aves; order Accipitriformes; family Pandionidae; genus Pandion; species Pandion haliaetus. The sequence goes on from VYZV01042197.1 coordinate 10,350, forward strand.
TTCCAAACTACCTGTGCCAAATTGGACTTTTGAGAACACTTCAGTTCTGCTGTGCTCCCATGCTTGAATGTATGCTGTAGGGAATTCTCTCTTACTTTATCTGGAACACCAAAATAAACGTGCAGAGTATCAGCAATGATTCCTGTTTGCTCTCATCTTTACAGTTTCACGAGACTGTGCTATAGTCTTAACGGAAATGTAGAGATTATGGCATTCAGATTACCTCACAAGATCAAGATGACAGCATGCAAGAATCTCAGTGAAATACCAAGCTACAGCTGCATGCGAGACATCAAGCCAGACTAAGAAATAGGACACCTCAAACTGTTTAAGACAGCCTCCATTTCTAGATAAAGATGAGAACTTGTTGATCGGCAACTGAGCGTGCATCTGAGATGAGTCATTGTTTGAGACAAGATGCTGAACTTGGTATCACTTTATATGCACTTAGTGCATTTTAAGTAAATCAGCAACTACAAAATATCCAAGAAGAAACTATACAAAGTGCTGTTACTCAACTTAAACTCTCTTCTAAAAAAATAGCAGCACTTATGGCACACTCACAATGCAGCACCATAAATTAACAAAAAAACCTAACAAGCAGAACTCTCATGGAGGTCCATGCTTTTCTTGGATTAGAAACACAGAGTAAATCAAACTCTTAAGAGCTTTATTTACTGCAGTACACATCTCCTGTAATACTGTTCTTCTTTAAGATCTCCTTGATCTGGTGGCAGCAGCACACACTATTAAAGAAAGGACCTGTGGTTACTTGCCTTAAAGCACTATGGAGGGTACTTCAGCTGCTGTGTGTCATGTTCTGAGTCCCCCTCCCCTCTCACCATAAAACCAGCTTTTTTCAGGATCATTTCATCTGATCCAGCAGCAATAACCAAGCACTTATGGCTCACAGTAGAATGTCAAATGCTGTATCACAGAGACAGAGGCCTCTGCACTAGAAGTACTTATGGTAAATACTGCTTTCATTCACAAGTCGCTGTTGAGGTGCCCCTGTTCATTTCACGGCTTTGTGCACTGCACACTGAAATGTATACAAACACAGACATTTTAAGACAGCATGCAGGCTGTATAGATGCTCAAATATTCAAAAGCAGAATATCATACCTATTAAAATACAAATGAATGTCCAGATAATCACAAAAACCAAGCTGAACTAAACACAACTCTTTCACTACTCCACCTAGACATATGGAAGAGCTCTTCAAAGACTAACTCACCAGAACAAGATGATGCATCTCCACCTATGTTCTGAATCCAGTTCCTGTAAAAGGAAGTCTGAGTATTACAACTTCAAATCTTGTTTCCTACAGCCTGCCCACCCTCTCATACTAAGTACGATTCATCTTATCAAAACAGCACAAACAGACAGATAGATAGAAAAAAGTCTGCATTTGAAAACATTCAGTTAAAAAAAAGCCCGTTACCAGCAAGGGGCAAGACTGATGCAACACAGATTGTAACTCTAAAGTAATCAAAGACTACAATTACCTTTCAATTTCACTTTCTTTAAAAATATCAGTGCAGGAAGCTTCAAGGGGTTTCCAAGCACAGTAAGGATCCCTTGCTAAAACACAGTCAACACAAGTGGTATACTTGTCACAGAATGCCACTGGCGACTGAACCACACCAGAATTTGAACCGGCATAGAGGTATCTTCTGCCCTAAAAAAAACAAAGCACAACAAGAAAAACATAGCCAATCACTTTCTCAAAGCCAAACAATCCAATTCATTAAACAGTTTAAATGTTAAAAGTAAAGAGTTGCATACATACAACCATGTCGGTAAAAACTGGAGCATGAGGGGAATAAGCACTTTGATTAGCTTTTTTTTCTAGAAAGGAAACTTATCTTGAAAATAATTCTGCGATGCTGGAAGTGCAAAAAGACAAAAGAACGAAAACCTGAAATAGGTACAGTTTATGAGAATGGAAAGTAACCATGTCTAACCATGGCTTTATCACACAGTTTTTCCACAAATACATATGCACCCACAATGCTCCTAAGAGGCAAGGCAAGCCTGTGCTCATGACAAGGCTGCCGCAGGCACATGCTAGCCTGAACAGGCAAGGCTTGCTCTATATAGGACCTGCTCCTGCTCCTGTTAACCCAAAGCAGCCCTACTGCCTTCAGCATTTCTACAAGTCAGGCCTCTGCAGCCACATCAGCAGCAGCCTTACAAGAGTCAAATGCAGCTGCCTACTTGCTACTCAAGGAGGAACACCAGATAGTATTCAAAGGAAACAGCACTGGCATAACACCTAGGAAAAGGGGGATATAAACAGAACGGCTGTTTGACCCACTGTTGCTGGGGATCCCAAAAAAGCCTCACTCTGAGCACAGCAGGAAGAGACCACACTCATTCCAAACATCCTTCTCATGAAAGCCAGGCGGCTGCTATATTTCACTCATCTGTTTCAAACCTCAAGGAAACTAATGGCTAAAGGTACACTGTGAATTTACATAATATTATGCAAAGCCTCCAGAAAGGGGCCTTTGCAGCGATCCAAACCCACCAGTGACTGACCCTCCAGTCCTTTTGAGAGGCTGTGCATAGAAAGCTGAACAGCACACCCCACCTTGGCAGTAGGTTGGCTTCATCCTGAGCAGAATACCGAGTGGATTTATCAGCATCCTACTGCAGTTGTCATGGCAAATGAGCCAGATCCAAGCACAGAGTGTCTTTTCCTGCACAGCAGCCATACTGATCTCAGTATGTAGAAATGTACTCAGGTGTTGTGTCTGCAGTGAGACTGCTTGACTCTGACAGAATGAATATGGTCACAAAGTGATGGGCAGACATTTAAGAAAGATTTATAGTACAGATTTCTTCAAAAACCTCATGGTTGTGATGCAGACTTTTGGTCTTGATATCAGCAACAGCTTCAAGGAAACAATTAACAGGACATCTTGGGGCTGAATTTAGGTTTTGGGGCTCACTGGCACTCTTTTCACTAAGGTTGTAAGGAGGTTTTGCCATGAGAACTTGGAACAGGTTAGTCTCTTTAATGCAATGATCATGAGGAAGTCTGTCTTAAAAATTAAACTAACAAACAATGCATTCTGACTAGCAGCAGTCTCTAGAGGAAGCTGCAAGACCAAGCACTAATCAGTTTGGTTCCATCTCATATATGAAGTATGCAGACAGCTTTCAAGGAAGATCTTGACACTGGAAGATGAAAGACAAAACTGGATCAAGAAAGAATCTACTTACTCTGCTGGAAGATAAGACTTAGAAAGAGAAACAAACTTCAGCAACATACATTAAAATGCAGTCTTTCATCCTGGAATTTAACTTAGGTTAGTGTTGGACTATGTTGCAGTGCCCACAGAAGGAAGTCTGCAGTGTTGGGAGACATATGACTTTCTAGGAAAAGCTTCCGACTCTGCTGGAAAGCTCCCCCATTGCACTGAGCAGTGCTCACCTCTCTAACATACTGCTAGCTAACATCCAAGCCAACAGTGCAACACTGCACATGGGTTGTAGTGTCTCAGCGTGGTTCCCAGCTGGTATATCCATGAGTTCAGAGAACACGCAGTGAGCTAAGCAGACCATTTTAAAAAATCCCTACATATCTTTCAGTCAAGCGGGAATTACGAGGATCTACCGTGGGCTCACTCATCTGACTCTGCCCACCACCCTCCAAACAAGGTGAAGTATATGGTAAGGGCCTAGGGACTACTGTAATAAAGTGTTCAGAAAGGACTCCGACTCCAGAGAGATCTGAAGCCCACCATCAGGGTTAATAATTATTACCCTCTTTTGGTTGATCCATTACTGCAGGATGCCACTACACATATCACAGTACCAGCTCCATGAAGGACTTCAGCAGCAACTGACTGTGATTGCTACTGTGGTGTCCAAGGAGGTAGAATTTTGTGTTTTCACACTGGGGAGCAGAAGTAATCCCTGCTTGGGTGGTACCGCAACTATACAGCTTTCATGACTGGCACCTGACCCAACCTCTTAACTCCTCACTGCTGAAAAGGACCACTGCTTTTATGGGAATGTACTGAGCAGCACTGCTTCGGTTTTCAGTGTTAGTTCTGTGTGTCAGAAGTTATTCTAGCAACGTGGAAATCTTCTTTTGCAGAAGATACAAGATGTTACTCTCTGCAGTACCATGCAGGAAGCAGTGTTTTGTTTCAAACCTAAACTCAGAGAAGTTTCTCTGTGAAAAGACAGCATGTTCCCTGTGCAGCGTCTACGCCATGTCTCACACTGCACCATTTCAGGATATTCTTGAGGAACTGGGAATGTGGCACCTGGATTCAGAGTGAATTCAGTGCCATCATTTCTACACTAACGCTGGCTACCAAGAGTGTGCTGAAACCGCTAGATGATGTGTCTTTGGTATCAGGCTGTAATGCCTATCCCTTCCCTTCCACTCCCCCAAAATGGGGGAATCATAGTTAAGCCAGTGTATGAATGATCCCACAATTTACCTACTATTAGAAAATGCGAATTAGCATATTTATTAGAAGAGTTATCTATCATTATCTTCTATCACAGGGCAAATGCTACAATCTCCTGTCAAAGCAAGGCATTTGAAGCTTTGCAGATAAAGCAGAAGAAACCAACAAACATTTTTTTACATATATATACACACACTATATACATACACATACATATACACAAAGTTGCCAGTGTGATGAATCATACAAAAATAATACAAACATATTTACTGAAATCTATGAGCACTGAAGTTTTAATCACTGAATTTCATTTGCCTATTGAAAGTATACTCTATCCTCAAGACTTCTTTCCATTACAAGCACAAAAGGACATATAAGCATGCAAGATGAGCTTGAAAGAATTATGGCATCAAGCCCTCTTCCAATGAGTTGACCCTGTTGGCATGCAAAATTTTATTAAGTATCACACAAAAATAAAAGATGTTTCTAAGATATCTTGGCAGTATTCCTAAATCCCTAGCTGCAGAGCATTTATTGATCACTAGGTAGCTACCAAATGCCACTATTACTACCAGATGCTTCAAAAAAGAGTCATTCTTTCCTTAAGAAATCCCACAATTTTGCCAGTTGAGGGGTCTGATGCTACCGGCCACTGCTTAGGGTAGTAATTTCATAGACATTCACAAATCTGCAGGTAACTAGGGTCAGAAGCCTAACTTGTGTACAAAGTACACACAGTGATTATCCTCTCACTGTAACAAAACCACTCCAGGATTAAACCGAATGACTGGATTAATAGCACAGAACAACCGCTGGGTTTGGAGCCTGGGGCAAGCCTTGTGTCCCCTGGCTGGAATTGCAGCTTGTGCCCCGCCAGGCAGACAGGACCTCACAAGAGGTCCACACCCCCAACCACACCAACATGATGGCTCTCAGGATACATCTAGCATGCAGGAACCTGTGGGATTTAGGACAGCAGAAATCAATTAGTTATACAATTATGAGTCTCTCTGCCAGGCAAGACTGTTCTCTCAGGTTTATTTCCTCAGAAAGATGTACCACTCCTCTGCTAAAGCCCCGAGGATTTTTCCTCATGGATTAGCAATGGCCACAAGGGGTCAGAATTTTACATTACTACTGATCTGAAAACTGGTACCTTGAAACACGTTACAGCCTTCAGCCTCTGCACATGGAATCCAAGTGAAGACCTGCACACCTGTGCCACCACCCCACCACCTTCCCCGTATCTACAGACCTTCAGAAGCTTGCCACCTACGAAACACACTGAAATGCAGCAGGCAATATGTGATATTGCTGCAGAGCAAGGAGTTACAGATGCAGCCTTTTGCTCTGCGTACTGTGATGGTTGTCTTTTGTCACAACAGGGTTACAAAGGTGGTACTAAAAGGTTTTGTGGAAGAGCAAAGTGAGCTGTGATGTTTATAGCACTTACTGGTTTGGATGACAGCAAGAGAGTTTGGACTGGCTCAAAGTTTGGAAAAAGCTGTGTTTCTTCAATAATATGCATTCCATTTTCATAGCTGATAGCTTTGTGCAGGGCTCCTCGATCTGAAACAACAAAACAATATACTGAAGTAAGATTGTTAAAATAAAAAGGCAGGAAGGAAAAAAAAAAAAACAAAAAAACCACCAAACACACAATTGCTTTAAGCTGTCTCAGTAACCTGCTTTCTGTTCAGCTGAAGACTTCACACAACTCTGTGGCAATGCCAAGCATTAAATTTGCCATCATAAGAAGCTCTGAGCAAGAAATAACATTTTGGGACAAAGAATGACCACTTAGGTACTACCTTATGTGTGCTTTTGCTGCACTCATTGCAGTTCTGCAGTTCTTTTCCTGCAATGCTTTGTCAAAGCACACAAGATTCTCCACTTACTCACAGCAGCCCCTTACTTGTTAATGAAAACACCAGCTGGTGTAAAAGCCCTGTAAATATGGAAATCTCAAGAGTTTCTCTTAGAACTTACTTCAGCCTAAAGAATCAGTGCATCATCAAAAAAGTGTTTTGCAGAACTCACCTGTACTGATGAACATAACATCATATATGGTGCCATTGAGTGCTCTGACTCTGTCTACTACAATCTGGGTATACTTCACATCTCGTTTTACTAGTCGAGGTCTGTCCCCCATTGGAGTCACTGAGTCATCCATTAGAGGATGATCTTTAACAAACTGCAATGTTTTGTCTGGTAAATTCAGAGAACTCATGTAGTTTGATGCTCTGGCTTCATTGTTTATACACTAGCAGGGGTGTGAGGGAGGAGGAGGAAACAAACCAAAAAAAGAGACAATCAAATTACATCATTTACTTGGACAAAATAGAAACAATTAAGAGCAGCTACATGCATTTTCTTCACTGCATTGTTTTGGCCAGTAAGCACACCTTTATGTTATACTCATTCTACCAAGGTCCTCAGGTCTCATAGCACTTTGGCTTCTGTGATGTACTAATCCCTGAGCTTCAGACTCCATTTTTGTTTAGACCCAAAATATATTTTGGGAAAATATTCTTTCTGCACTCTCATGCTTCTTAACTACTTTTAACTGTCCCCTCATTCAGCAGTAGCAACAAGATGACTGCAAGGAATGTGAGAAAGTAAGAAAAGTGTGAAAGACACCCAGCACTACGAACATTTTATTTTTCAGAGCAAGGCACTGCACTGGGCAAACCTGCTGAACCTACTGAGACAATGCAACAATTGCTATACTTCTGTTCATCTGAACTAAAAAGTACTTGATGTTGCCTAGTGTATGCTGGTATCTTTTTCACCACTAGAAAATCAGTAACAAAATCATGAAAATACAAAACCAGCAAATAACTCAATTATAAATTAAAAAAACCTACTTTGATTCCCAGGTGCAAAGTTCAGAATAAATCACTTGAGTGTTTTTCTACAAAGTCTTTACAACAAAAAGTATCCAGATCAGGGCAAACTAAAATTAAGCTTTAGTAGGTTACCTAATATTTTCTATTTTCTTTACTCCTGAGCATTAAAAAAAGACGAGTCATCAGATCCAAGATTACAGAAACTTACTGCACCAGGTCGAGGATTAGGAATTTCACCATTGTATCGTACCCACTTTGTATGAGACTGTTCTACTGTAGCACTCTGCATATATTTTCCTTTCAAGAAAACCTCTTCTACAGTAGACAGATTGTATGCACACACTGCTGACAGCCCCACATTATTCCTAAAAGTTCATGATGAAAGAAAGAAAAAAAAAAAAGATAGGAGTAATTATCACTTTTTGTGGTAACCAACCGAGATTAAAAGTACTTCTCTAAGACAAGGCTCTACAACACTTACAGCTGCGGGGTGAAGACTCCATATATCAATGGTTCCTTCAAAGTTGGAGATTTGAGAATAAAAACATCATTGATAATATTGAAAATTAAATTCTTATCAGGGATGGTACAAATCAGCCTCGCCTTGAGAAAGGAAGTCCATTTTTTCTGCAAGGTCCTTAATCCTCCTTGGTCCCTCTTTTGATATTAAAAAAGAAAAAAACAAACCCACATGTTTGTGAAGAGAATTAGCAGCATTTTTGCATTTAAGAAACACGCTATGCAGCATGAAATTACTGAGCCCTGAACATTTCATCTATAGCAAGATCAATAAATGTTAACACATTCACAAACAGAAAGCTGCAGGAAAATCGATTCAACCAAAAAAAAAAAAAAAAAAAAAAAG
>VYZV01042197.1:19633-32524 GCA_013401275.1 Pandion haliaetus
CCGTTTTGTTTGTATACAGCTACTTGAAAGTAGCTGATGACCAACATCCCATCCACTCAGCTCCAACCAAAGTCAGTTCCTCCCAGGGAGCTGTAATTAAATACTTAAAGTTGTTTAAAAAAAATAAAAAGGAATGCCAGGGGAGACAACTTTTTCTGTTGCTGGGTTTTGTGGTGGCTGATTTTTTCTCCTCAGGGGTGGGCAAAACCCTCAGATGTACTGAAATTTCACTGTTGTGCAAAACTGAATCAAGTATTTGTTCCCAAAGCAACAATTAGGCTTTCTCACTTCTGAAGAATTGACTGAAACTGCTAATGCACTAAGATTCAGTAAGTTTGACCACTTCCATTTAACTGGCACTAAGTCCACAATAATAAATGTTTTAACACACACACACAAAATTCTAGTTGAATTAGTAAAAGTAAATTGAACTACGGCCCACCTTGCACACTCTAGCTATTCTTGGAATCATCAGTTTTCCAACAAATTCATACTCCACAGACACTTCAGTGAAAAAGAAGTATATCTTGTCATCTTCTCCTTCTGTGCTGTTTTGATCTGCTCTTATCACATCAGCAAAAACAAAATTGGGCTCTACAAAGAGAAGAATTTTGTATTATAAGACTACTAACTTGATTTCCTCAAAGACCCTTTAGAAGTCCTCTTTCACCCTAACCTCACACTGCATTTACCTGCTCTCACGTCACTGACCTGCCTACAGTTTGCTGTTCATAATATGAACAGCATTTCTAAAAAAAAAAAACAGAGAAAAAAATCAAAACCATAAACCCTATGTGGAAGCACTAAGATACCTGAGATATCTCTATGGTCTGATATCCCGTTCCTTCAATGTTCTTCAGCCCACACTCAAGTGTGGTTTTCTAATGGGCCTGGAAAGGCACCCACCCTTGCTGCCTCTCCTCTATTTCAGCTATTAACTGAAACACTAAAAATGACAGTATCATTACAACATGTACTCCAAAACTCAGTATCCTGTACTTTTTGGATATAATGCATCTTTTGGAATTTGCTAACTTCATGATTTTGGTCCTTTTTGGCAGAAAGCCACAAACCTCTAAGCATTCACAAAACTTGGTGAATTTTGAAATTCAGGAACTGAAATCATCAGGAACAATGACCAACTCAATTTGAAAACTTGTTAGAGACCAAAACCATTCTCTTCCCTACTGTCTCATAACTCTGCTGCATTATTGCAAGGATGAACAAGTAGATACAAAATGAAACGCAGTCCTTCAATGTCAAGTTGAAGCCTGTATGTCTTGAAGATGTTTTCATCGTCGATGCTGATAAAAATACTGAAATTTCAAAATAGAATCTCTTAATGACACACAAGGGCACACACTCACGTGTCAGTGTATGCCAGTATAACAAAAGCCATTCTCTTTGAGATATTAAGACAATTGCTCCTTTACCCCAGGTCAGACACTTAAACTCTTTGTCTCTAAATGTAACATTGAAGAAGGAAAAACAATTTGGTTGGGCCAGTTCTCATGCCCACTTACCATTAAGCCAAGGTATTGCATACTCTGTTCTCAGAGGGCTCTGATGAGAGTGCCGTGAAATGATAGGTTCACTTCCCAAGAAATTGTAAGATGTCCCAGAATAAAGCTCCTCATCTTTAACACAAAACCAAGTATTTTAGACTTTCTTATGCACTGGATACCAAAAAGGGTACATAAGTATTTTGGGAGACTATGTAAACTTAAACTTCCCACAAGAAAAGATAAACAAGGATTTCCTCTAAATTGCCCCAGACATGTCTTCTATGCTTACAATTCTGCTGACCATTCTGAAGGCTAACACTTTGACATCTGGGTTTATTATCGCTCTAACACAAGCAATTGGCTAAAGTCACCACTGTTTTGGTGCTACTTAAGTGTAAACCTACGGCTTATGTACAAACATGCAAATTTACTTAAGAAATGCCACAGGAATTTTGGAAGTTATTATTTTACTCTTTATGCCACCAGTATTCAAACTCAACTTTTACAAATTTAGGCAACAATGCAGGGAGTGTGTTCTTTTCTTTCTCATTTCCTGTTTCGTGTTACTTTGAGCTTCTCTTTTATGCATCTGCCACGCCAAGGTACAGCCATGAACTCCGGTTTCACCAAATCAAGATTCAGTGGTGTCTAACAATGCAGTAATATACTCGCAATAAGTATCTCACTTCCGTATTCTGTCTCACAGTTATATCTTCACGATGGCTAAAAAATTCTACTCATTTAATTTACTGAAATTACAGTAATTGATACTACAAAGTCAGTCAAAGTACATTTAAACTACCTGGACTAAATATGTTAAACACCTGAAAATATAGTGTAAAAATAGTATCTTAAAAGTTGATTCTGAAACAACTTAGAGTTTTAAGTTCTCCTCTTAAAAAATGTTAGGGTTGACTACTAAGTACTTTAATGTCTGTCTAGATACACAGTAAAGGTGTAAAAATATGGATGCAAACTACCATTTTGATATTGAGAGACTGGAGAATGACAGCAGAAAAGGTTGAACATTTTTATACATAACAATGAAGTATGCAAAGTCTGAACTTACCAACCATAACAGATGTGTAGCTCTGAGCAGGATCAAATGGACATCTGCCCTTACCATCTTCATTTTTACCTCCAAGTTCAAATGAAATTAAATTCTGAAAAAAATTAAGTTGAAAACCACAAAACAACTTTTAGCACTTTTTCTTTCAGCCACTTGACTCGTGCAAAAGTAACTGAAAAAGTAACAATAAATAATGGACTATATCATCAACTTCCAACAATAAAAGCATTTTCTGTAAGATTATAAAAGACATATGCATTTTCAGAAAATCTTATCCAGTCCAGCAGACAAGAGAGGAAATGTGATCCTATTTGCGAGGGCAGGAGCAGAAAAGAACAGAAGACAAAAAGTTAAATCCAGACAGACCTCAAGAAAGAGCACCCAAAAAAGCCAGACAGCAGGAAAGGCAGAGAAGTTAACTGATATATGGAAAGAGCTGGCAATTATTGAATTAGCCTGCACAAAAAACATGGGGTGTTTTAGAAATCAAGAAAGCTTTCTGAAGTAGATTTAGCAATTTTTAAGAGTATGTTAAATTTGTGAGATGGGGCAAAATCCAACTAAATTTTAAAAAGCAACAGAGTACTTTGGCTGCTACTTTATAAATCCCTTAAAAACCAAGGGAATGAGTATCAGGAAGACTGTGGAGAACTGTAGCCACAGTACTGGGGAAGTGATCAGTTATAACTGTGCAATGACACTGGAGGCTAAGGGCAATGACTTCTGTCAATGTTCCAGAGGTGATGGCAGGCAGACTCGCACACACAGAAGACGAAAAAAAAGGAACAATTACAAGAATTCTCAATTTCAGAACTGTTAAAAGCCAAAATAAGGAGAACGATGCAAGAGTCAGCAGCAAGTTTTGATTTTGCGCCAAGACTTCACTCTGAAGCGTTCAGCACTATAAAGCTGTGGCATAGCCAGGAAATAAGACAAGCAGAGACAGTAGTCTGAGAAATTTCAGGGAGACTCAGTAATGGATGGAAGTCACAAAGAACGTAATTTCAGTTTTAGAAATTGTTTTTATGCTAACGCACAATACACAAAGAATTATGGAAGCTAAGAAAAAGTAAATCCGCAGTTAAACAAGATGAATCAATAATTCAGCAAGTGCTTTGAAAAAGGAACAGTATGGTTTATTTCCGTACTCTATCCGTACTGTGGGACAGCATAATAAATGCTCCAAACATTAGGACTTGCATTGAAACTGCAACAGTCTTTGGGAATGGAGATTAACTCATCCTTTAAATGAGCTGCTTTTAAGTTACAGTTGTTACTGGGTCAAAACATATGTGCATTCTTACCAGGTAATCACATGTTGGCTGAAACGCATTAGTTCCACACACATAGAGGAAAGTATCATTCAGCTGTTGCAAGACACGCACATAATTACGACACTCTGTCTGTAATAGAGGTTGAGAAAAGGACCAGCCTGATAAACCACAGCTTCCACATTCCAACATAAATAATTAAAGTTATGCTGTCAGCTAATCTGTTGCCGCTACTTATGCCACACCAGTAAGGCTGAGTGATACAAACACCACTAGGATACCACCTCACTACAAACTCTAGGAGCCCTTAGTCCTGCAGCATCTGGTTTCCTACAGCCAGTAGCATGCAGCTGCCTCAGCATACCTATCAGGGTAGCATAACCAAGTACAATATGCTCAGCAGAGTGCATCTCAACTTGTTTCACGAAAGCACAAACTCCATCAGAACAACAAGTTAAACATGGAGTAAGTTTCAGACTTTGGCATCCCTTGTAAGCCTAGATGGAACAGTAAGTGATAGTCAATGTTGTTTCTTAAGAGAGAAACCTTGAATACCATTAAATTAGCTACAAAGCTTTGTCGCTTATATCTGTCCTTTTTTTTTTTTTTTTTCCCAGTCCTTGATAGCAATTTCTCTTTCATCCAAGGAAACCTCTTAATTCTTTTTGTTTTGAAATAGAACAAGGATACCACAAAGTTTCAGAATAATAACCAAGAAAAGCAACTCTAAACACCCACTTAAGAGGAAAAAAAGCCAGTATCAACAACACCCCTTAGTTGTTGCTGGTACACAGCCAGATACCACCAGTGTACTGTAGTTCCATAAACTACTTACGCAAGTATAAGCGCTGTCCTTACTCTCCCTTCTTATGAGCCAAACCACGTATTTCTGCGACTGTATGGTGCATTCAGTATGGCAGAAAACGGGGGGTGGGAGCAAAACTAGTTTTCTGCCAGATGAGGTCCTTGAATAGCTGCATAAATGCTTTTTGCTGGCACTAAACAGCATAGTGGTGATAAGTGGGGGAGAGGACTGCCCATTTTAGTGTAAGAAATAGCAGCAGTGGCTTCATACCTTGATCCTTTTGAAACTGTTGCACTAAGCTAAACATCACAGCTACAACATAAATGTTGCTCATGAAAAGTTATGGAGCAGACAGAGGAAAAAGCACGGCTGGCAATGTGACTTGCTAAACTGAGGGCAGGGGGAAAAAAGCAAGGGAAGTTTGGAGCTCTAGCAAAGTACCTATTTATGGGGTCTAACATCCCTTCTAACTAACACCAATAATCTCTGCAAAGGACTGGTGGAGATGGACATGCTGTCCACTAAACTGTATGCACACACAAGAAATTCACATCTCTCATATTCATCCTGGCTGTATGTATTATTGCTAGTAACCCCAAAAGAACCTGGAGAACACAAATAACACTCTGAGTGCATCCTGACAAAGCAGACAAGCAGGAAAGGGCCCTTAAATACCCACCACACACCTCCTTAGGATAATGTACTGATGGTTGTCAGTTGAAGGAAAGGCAGTAAAAATCAAGCCAAGGCAGAGACAGCCCACTCCCACCTTGAGAAGCCGCATGAATGCAGGATGTCTATCAGCCCTGGATGCCGCATCTGGGGTTTTATAGTAGTGCGAATCAAAGAGACTGCTGGTTCAGGGATGCCAATGTCAAATCCCTACAAGTGTACAGTAAGACTGCTTTTTGTATTCACAGGGCTTGCAGACTTCCACTTTCAAACATGTGCTAAAAGCCTGACCAGACTTCCACTTTCAAACCTGTGCTAAAAGCCTGACCATCAGTCTTCCCCAGCAAACCCTCACTTTACCATATCACTAAATGAAGTGGCGCTACACAAGGGGAAAGGTATGTCCATGTACAACTACCTCAAGTGAACAGTATCCACAGAATGCCAAAATAAGCAAGCCAGCCTGCGCGCTGGCAGTCATGAGGAGTCTGCAGTTCCCAGAAACACCGAGGGCTGAGCTCCCTGCACTGCCGAGCTGGCAGCAGATCGGGCTGCTCAGGTGCCAGGGAGCTGTCTGAGCAGTCACACCAGCAAGGTGCTACAGCGAGGGGCACATCCGCTGAGCACCACAATAAGGGTATCTGTAGTTAGTGAAAAATACACTGGTGGAACAGCACTGGCCTAATAAAGAAACTATGCCCTAAAGCAAAGCAAACAAAATTATCAGGCATTTTGTAAAATCAAATGCTGGGGAAGAACTATTGCAGTAGCAAAACACAACAGTTGCTATCAATTACCTCAGTAAAAGTAATACTCATCTATTGTTTTAATGGAAAAACTTGTAACATTAAGCACATATCACGGTGTGTTCAGATTTTCAAACATTCAAGATATATTCAGCAGCAAGAAATAATGAACTAATAATTAAAAAAAAAAAGACTAAGCATGCTGCAGTTTCTAAGGCTCAATTTAATTAAAGAATTTAGGTGATTATTTGAAATTTTAATTTCAAACAGTTGGAGACTTTCTTCTTTTAACATCACTCCTCTTGAAGTGAAACACATAACGTCTTTCTCAAAGTTCAATAGAAGTACATACCTGTTCTGATTTGCCCTTGACTGCACATTTAGTCCTTTTATCGTCTGTGACCTTCCAGTGTAACTAAGTGAAAAAAAAAGCAAAAGGCACGCTGAAAGCACTTTAATTCAATGCAAGGTCTGAAAATACTGCAATAACACACCAAAAAAGGCAATTGTAAGACTACTTGCAGTAAATGCAAGCCATTTTGCAAGTAGCCTTCAAAGGTTCAAAGTCATTCTTTCCTGGGGAGGTGACGCTTCCAAATGCATGTGCCTTAAGTAGGGCTAAACCACTGCTATTATCTTTTGGGTTCATCATGATGTTTCCCCTCAAATTGCTAATTAAGTTTTAAGTTCTCATTACCATATGCATTAGGGAAATGCAACTGTAACTAAGTACTGCTCAATTTCATTCACACTTGAATGAAAAACATNTCAAAGAAAACTTACTGGACCAATTTACACTATACAAAGAAGTACAACTTTGACAGTTACATGCACTCATAAAACAAGTTTTGTATGCTGGTGAAATTGCCCACCACCACCCGTGAGCATTTTGTTCAGATTAAAAATCATATAAGCATCTTCAAAACATCCTGGGTGAGACTCCATGATGTATCTCTAAGTGTCAGCCTGTGCTGCTGATGGGATGAGAAGCAGGAGCCTGGGAAGAACTGGAAGCAATACAATGTTAGCAGACCTTTGTATGGGCTAATCTACTTTGACGAACCAGTGTCAGCACATCCAGAATACTTCTCTGAGCAAGCTGGATCAGACCTGTCTGCACCACTGCTTGCTGTGCAGACACACCTAGAGACACAAAACAGAAGCTGAAACCCAAAGGACAGGGCCTTCATTTCTTCTGAAACACGTCTCCAGCCTGGCACTCCTGAGCAAGCTCCAATTTACCTTCCCATTCAGATTAACAGGAGATGGCCCACTCCTGATAATAAAAATATGTGTAAGAACCACCATTACAGATGATACCCAAAGTCCCTCCAGTCCAGCATCCTGTTCCCAAGAAGAAAATACCTAAGGAGACCTCAGGAGACCTCAGGAGACCTCTACCTACTTGTTTATATCCAACTTCTCCTTTCTTCCTCTCATCTGATAGTATGTTTCACTCTATAGTATCTTCCAGAAATAACACAGGAGCAGCCCACACTGAGTATTTTCTCTTTTAGGTACCTACCACCTAAAGTGCAGTGCTACTGATATCAGGAAATGAAGTCAAATTTGGAATATGACTTTTACATGGAGGATCTTGTATTAAAATGCATACCTCGTGCTGCTTTTCAGCAACATTCACTGCGTTTAATGCAAAGATCACTTCTCTGGCTCCTACATACAGAACATCTTTGTCTTCACTTAACAGCAAGGTTGAATAGTTTGACACTTCTGATTCATGAAAATGTATTAGCTGGACCTCTGTTGAAATGAGAGAAAAATAGCACCACATGAAGAAACACGATCACTTAGGGTCAAATTTTTGGGTCATTTTTCTAGGTTGTCTAACAGCTGTTGTGTATCTTGAAAACAACAAAGGTTAGCTCGGACAACCCATTTAACAGATGAGATCCCTCATAAGCTTGGTTCAGCAGAAACAGCAGCTCCCATCATCAACATCAAAATCACTGGTCCCTGCTCCCTTGTCCAATTTCAAATGCCTAAATAACTCCTCTTGTAGTGGTCCCCGTAACTCACATCTTCCTTCCTTTTTTTCTACCTGTTATTTCCCTTTTTTCTAACCTTCTATTACACAGATCCACTGTCAGGTCCTTCCTCACCTTCTCCCTTCCACGTACCCACCTACTGTGGAAAATCAGGTCAGCGACCACATCCCTTGAAACCACCCCAAACAAATCTCACAAAAAATCCCACACCTTAAAAGATGACACTTCAGCGTATTACCATAGCAGAAAGAAGACAAGCTAAAAAAGAACCATCTACAGAGGGTCAATAAGCTGATTTTGAAGTAGAGACCAGAGATGAAAAGCACATGATAGAAAGAAATAACATGAGAGAAAATCAAGATGAAAAGGAAGAAGATGAGAGAAAGAGGGAGACACGGGGGAAAAGCAGTGGAATGAGGAAGCATGCAGACTGGAACAGAATGGTTTGGAGAAAGATGACACAAAATGACTAATATACAAGAATATTTTTTCTGCATGTACAACCATAACGGAAAAATGACTGAAAGCTTGGGAGACCGTATTTTGTGCGAGAGACTGCCACAAGATTGATTAAGTGTGGCTTTTTAAGATATAGGCAGAAAACAATGTATTATTGCTCCCAGTTTTAACATTAGAAATTGCACATTTTCAACTATAATACTCCGGAAACATTCATTTTAAACTAGATTCTCAAGGACATCATTTTAAAATCTTTTACTTGGCAGGAAAATTTTCCCCAAATGGATGAACTGGTTTGTACAATTCCACATGTTCATTCCTCCACTGAACTAAATCCCCCCCCTATTCAAAGTAAGTTTCTCATATTTAAATGCAATAATCTTCAGCAGACAGAGACAGGGAGAAATAGCAGGATGGAAAATAAACTCAATTTATTTTGAGTATTTTGGATGTGGGTCTGCAGTGCATTACCATTAAACAGTACCATTAAACAGTAACTTGCTAAATTTTAACTATTATAGGAGCATCAAGGAGTCTAAGCAGGAACTACAAGCCTTCTCTAGACCATTCTTTCTGAAAAGCTACATCAGCAACTCACTAATTGCTATACCAATGAACGGGAAAAACACCTCCTACAGTCATCTCAAATCAGCTTATTGTTACTATGTTCTTAATCTCCATCTGTCTTTTCCTACACTAGGACTGCTCAGTATTTAACATTCTTATTTAAGGCTGCCTCTTCATACTGCACATGTACTTGTTTGGGTTTGTTCGGTTACAGCACACTTGAGTATGTAATTGTTGCTAACTAACTAGTAGTAAAGGAGGACCCAAACACAAAACCTTGTAAAACCCAAAGCATCCACACCACATGGAGGGGGGGGAGGGGATGGGGGGCAGAAAGGAGTATATATTCACAAACAGCAGCAAGTAACTACTCTTTAGTCCTTGCTCCCTATTACTCCTCTTTGCACCACATTTGCTGACTCCTGCTAATTATATTGGGAGATTGTGAATATTTGCTGCAGCTTCAAACACAGGGAAAGTGGTGTTCTGGCAAAGATTGTTTCAACCACAGGCACAATATAATGCTGTCAGATGAGGGCCAAATGCTTCTCTTTCCTTCACCTGGTGATTTATTTAGTGCACAGGATGGCTTAGTGTCAAAATACATCTCAGTCTGAAAAAACATACAAAAGATTCTTAGCTGGAGAGGTGCATTTTGCTAATATGTTCAGACTCAAAGTAAAAATACATCTATTGGGTTCTTCTCTTGAAGCAAGCTTCAGCTGCAAGATCCTTCAGCTGAGAAAGCCAAATTCAAAATTCCTCCTTTAAAAAGCTATGTTTTCAGAACTGCTTGAAGGATCTGAAATCAGTTAACCCAGCTGTCTGAGCCACTTTCGGATATTCTGATCCTAAGCACTTCACAAGCTGAGCAAAGCCAGCAAAACCTGACCAAACTCACAGCAAGTAGGCTGGAAGAATATACAGCCTCAATGGGTTTCAGAACCCACAGAAACCATGAGGTTGTGGCAATGTCCCATATTATATACTACTTAGGTATCTCTCCTTACCTCTGTGTTCCCAAGTGATCCTCGGTACTGGGCCAAATGCTACTGTCACTTTCAGTAACAAACCCCAAACTGCATAAAAAGCACACAGAGCCATCTTCAGTGTCCTTGCTCTTCAGGGCTTCTTGGATAACTGCAACAGTTAGTATTTCTCCAGCAGAAGAAATGTAAATCCTGGGGAGTATTAGAGACCAGGCATTTCAGACCTTGAGAGCAGTGCAACAAGGCAGGCTGGAACAACTGTACAAGTACGTGCTTTTCAGCAGGTCACTTCTTGAAGAGAACGCACATTTTCCAGGATGCTGCATATAGAGACTGCCCACACTCTCCACAGGCTGCAGAGCTGCTGAGAAGTGCAACTGAGCGCATTCTTCTGTTTCGTTGCAGAAATAAATGATGCTGTGTAGAGAGGAGCAAGAAGTAGAATAGAAAGCAAGCCAAGTACTGCCAAAAATAGCACATTGTATGCACTGATCTTGCAATGCTTCTACAGCTGTCTGCACAGCTTCCTTTGGATAAAGAGTACGTTAATTGGTGAAAATACGATTCTTGAAAACCAGCCACACATTATATGGCAAATAGGCAATAACTGAAAGCAATAATTTCAATCTAGAATGCCAGATATAAATATTTTGAACAGCCACTTATGTTTAATGCACAAACTTTGACTCTAGTTTACTATTTTCTTACTTTTGAGTTGAAGAAAATCCCACCTCTGTGATAAATCAGAAAACAAAAATCACTTTGACTAAGTTCAGAGAGCGAAGGACATGAGAAGTGCAGCATTAATCTCAAGTATTGGTTACACAAACCTGCCGCACCTCCCATCCTTCGGATCTCAGAAACAGAAGTGTCATTTTTAGCGAAGTCTTTTAATGCACTCAAGGTGTGTGGGGGTAGAAAGAAATACAGCTACAGAAACAAAGAACTACTGCACTGCATACAAAAATAAAGGAAGAAAATGCTTAAATATTAAAACGCTAGATAGTCCTCTGTCTCTGAGCTACCCATTACTCTTCAGGCCCAGAAAGGGCTCTGCCCTTGGCAATCAACAAAACCATTTACTGCTTTCTACACCATCTTCCATGAGTCTCCACTGCTCCTGTCTTCCTACAACCATGCCTAGGTCAAGATTCATTTAAGTATTTACCAGGAGAAGCAAGTGCATTCGTCAATGACTAGATTACTGCATATGGATAAATTGAGGACTGTACACTCAAGAGGGGTGGGGGTGCAAGAAAATTACATAGACCATTGCAGCAGGGCACAGCAGGTGCTAGATCTACACTGTGCCATAGCCTGAGACACTAGTGTGACACTACTAAGAAGCATGCCACCATCCTTCCTTGAGGACAGGAATAAAAAACTAAGGCGAAGCTGCAGCAAGAACATCTCTAAGGACAAGTGTGATGCTGATAGCCTCTTTTGGAGGGAGAGGCCCTGGGTTAAGCAGGCAAAAGCAAGGAACCACTGGGAAGTGCAGCCAGCAGATCCACTATGAACACAGAAATAACATGGTTGACTAAAAGATGGACAAAGACATCAGAAGCTTTTACACCTGCTTTACTAAATGATCACAGGCAAGGTTAAAAATAATTTTAATTAATTAATTTTAATTAATTTACAAATCTTTTATCTACTAAGAAAAAACCCTCACAAAACCAGAACTTCCTGAAGCTGAAACTGACTTAATTTTTTTGTTTGTTTGGGTTTTTTTGTTTTTTTGTTTTGGTAAGCTGGATCAGATCCAACTGTTTGTAATGGATCATATAAATCATTTCAGTTTTTAAGGCATCATATTTTCAGTTAAGCTTACTAGGGTTGTTTGTCTGTCTTGCAGCCTTCCTGTTTATCATCATGTATAAGCAATTCCACATTTTGCTCTCCAACACATTAAAAAGTGCCCACTCATCAGAGTCGCAAGGTATCACACAAATGTATTCTGAGGCAAACAGCTTTACAGAGTGAACAGTAGTTCAATGATTAAGTTCAAGGCAGTTTAGAAATTTTACTTTAATGGAAACGTAAGGGGAAAACCAGCAGTTTGAGTAAAGATCTTTGAGCCATTACTTCTACACACTGCTAATTTATTTTTTTCATGCCACCTTTTGTAACTGAAAAGACTCCACGTGATTATCAATTCCCTGTTAACTCTTGATTTTTTTTTTAAAAAGAGACAGCCAGAATATCATTATTCAGTACTAGTCTCAACAATAAGCAATTATTTATGTACAATACCATGTAGCAGAGATGTCCCCAGAGAAAACTTCTGAAGTCCTGTAAATTTTCTGGACTTTAAAACAGGATTAGCCAATCTACGCCCTGATAAAGCAAAATCCTGAGCCTCCCTACAGCCATAGTTACACTCCTAGCCTAGCTCACCTACCTCAGAAAATGCAACATGACAACAAAATCTGAAACAAATTACACTACCTTCTGAAGAAGACAAAAGGTCTGGTTGGGTTAGTCAGTGCCTACTCTGCTGTGTGNGTTTGCAAGATAGACCCTTTTTCACATTAATGTTTGACTTGTGGGACATTATTTGTTGATCTAAGGTAAAATTTTGCATGCTAAAAAAGGGAGTGAGACAGACTACAGTGAACGTTACATGGCCAATAGTGCAAGATCCACTTTGTTCTCATTCTTATTAAATAGAGATGAAAATGCACTCAGGACCTTGTCCTTTAATTTAGCCTTCAATTTAATTATACTCCCTTCCCACACACACCCCTCCCCTGTGCTCAAAATTATCTGGAATAACTCCTTCACTGACATCCACTGGGA